>OZ038503.1:6462677-6537677 GCA_964036315.1 Acanthosepion esculentum
ACTTCTACATGCCGTTGGCGAATCTTATATGTGTTGTTCTTGTCCGAAGTATTATCGTTCATTACCAACCTTTGTGTGATTATTCTATTCAGTAACCTTCCCTAGTTTACAACAAAAGGTAATTAAAGCAGAAACTTTAAATGAAATGCAGTACAACTAGAGTTTCTTTCTTGATTTTTATTCAACAAAAAAATATATCACTTAGTGGGTTTAGCAGCCAAAGCATCCATGATTGTTTTCTGTGGTAAGATGTCAATAACTTCTATATCCATTATTGAATTTCTGTTCAACATACCAGAGAAATACTCAGATATCACTTTTATCAGTCAATTATGTACCGTTGGATGAGAGAATAGGTGTTGATCCATTTGTGATTAGACCAAATTGACCCTCAAGTATTAGGACTTCATATCTGTCTGCAGCCATCTTGTTTACTTATTTTCATTCATTTTTCTTAACTTATTTTCCCGTAACCCATAAATTATCATAAAAGGACATTTTCCTCAGATGAGTGTCAAGATTGGCGTAAATTATATATAAAAATAACAAAAATTATTAACGCTTAAAACACATTGACCAGTAAAATTAGTGGAGTTATGGAATTATGACTTATCCTCTGACAAGTCCTTGAACTTAATGTTGGAATAGAGAATCCATTAGTCAACTGGCGTTGGAAATTAAATAATCATTCATGTGGAACCGTATGAGTAACAGTTGACAATGGAGTGCGTATTAAATGCAATGAACCATACAGGACAAGCTCCCAATGAGTTAAAAGCAAAAGTTTGATTTGTTTTTACAGCTTATCAACTCTTGGCAGGTTATTTAAAGCCAGAAAATATTTTTCGATTGTATCAATTGTTTTTGAATATAATGATTTAATGCTACAAGTTCTACTAATTAACCCATATCTGGGGGAAGAAGAGATGGATTCATATATTTGGCAAGGATATTTGCATGTAAGGGAATATAACGAACCCAACTGGAACTCGACTCTCCAATTCCAAACCATTATCCATTATGCCATGCTCACATCCAGTCTTACAGTACCTGGTATTCCAGAGCGGTCATGCATCTAGGTACAGCAAAAGTTGAGATTTTAGTGCGTATATTACTGCTTGCCATATAATTTCATTATCTCATTCAAATCGCCCATTGCATTGAGCATTATAAGAGGTAATCTGGCTAATGGAAATCTCATGGCTATGCAAAAACTTTTCTAAGATTCAATGACATGAATGAAATACCTCTGCCTGTACATAATGAATGCAGGTCTGGCAAAGATAGAAAATAACTGAAGCACTGGATCACTTTTGAGTTGTCATATCTGGACAAGCAAAAGCAATCAAGAGAAGCTATATAGTAAGTATCAGTTGAAGTTGATAGCAAAGTGCCTTTAAAATAAGCACCGAGTCTCTTAAATGGTAGTTGCCTTAATTAAATGAGATACACCAAAGCTAATGAAATTGATATGCATTCTTCATTAATGGAGCAGGAAGTTGAAACATTTTACATTCTCAAAAGTGAACGGTGTAGAAAAAAAAAAATGATGATGATGAGGGGGTCAAATAGTGCAGTACAGTGTTTGCCAGCAAGCCAGCTATTTTCTTCTTCTTCGGTCGCCTCAAGGAAATGGATTGCATGGCTCCCTTTCTCGGCCGTTACACTGGGCAGTTGTGAAACAGACACCGACTCAGCCGCGTCTACTTCGACTTCCTCTTTGTCCGTCTGTCAATCCGTACGTCCAGCTCTATTGCACGCAGTCCGCCAAATGACTTTGGTTCTTGTCGTGTTGCTGGCACCCCACTTTTTATGCTATTCCAATACGGGCAAAATTTGAATGTGTTCAAATATCATCTCGATTTGGACAAGATATGTGCGCATAAATTGTGTTTTCAATAGTGGCCATATTTCTTTTTGTCATCACTTTGCAGACAAGACACGTTCACGCTCAAGGAAATGGATTGCGTGGCTCCCTTTCTCGGCCATTACACTGGGCAGTTGTGAAAGACACCGACTCAGCAGCGTCTACTTCGACTTCCTCTTTGTCCGTCTGTCAATCCGTACGTCCAGCTCTATTGCACGCAATCCGCCAAATGACTTTGGTTCTTGTCGTGTTGCTGGCACCCCACTTTTTATGCTATTCCAATACGGGAAAAATTTGAATGTGTGCAAATATCATCTTGATTTGGACAAGATATGTGCGCATAAATTGTGTTTTCAATAGCGGCCATATTTCTTTTTGTCATCACTTTGCAGACAAGACACGTTCATGCTTGTTTCGAATTCTGAGGTAAGTCATGTCTTTTGTCACAAACAGTAAGTTACTTCTTCTAACACAGCGTAGTTTAGTAAAACCACAAGAGGCTAGTAACCGTATTAAAGGCTTTATTCACCTAACAAAGAATACAAGTAAAAGAAATACTTTAAAGTGGAATAGTTCATCCAAGAAGGAATAGGGGGTTTAAATAATTCATTTTCCACTCCTTTATTTTATAAACATTTTTTTTTTTCATGTTTCATGGCCCATGTAACAGAGAAGCTTTTGATGCTCTCAAGTAGATTGTCACACTAGTCCAGAGGTAGAATGTTCTATTTCAATGTTGGGTCTCTCTAGACTATGAGGACACAGGAGAAAGTGAAAAGTGACTAGTTTTGACCACAGGCTCAGCCAGTGGTGTGGACACCAAACCACCAAGGTACTCAAAGATAGGAGTTCCTTAGAACTAAATTCATTTCAGTTGAAGGGTTTGGGAGCCGATCTTTCCAACGGTAGCTAAGTTGCAAACAGTCGCTTCTTGTCCAACAGCCAATCAAGGATCAGCTTCAATTAAATCTGCTTCATCCACCAGTGGGTCATGCTTACTATTACAGATATGGCAGTACAATAAGACAGAGCCTGGTGGGCAAGGAGTGTCCACTGGGAGACTGTCATTGGTATTGGAATAGTCTCTCATGGGGAGTGGTGTTGGTGGCAGTGCACAGCAGTGACCTGATTGAATGCAGTTCTTCCATTTCTCATGGAAAATTTCTGGAAGCTAATACCAGGGTAATAGCTTTCCATAATATCTGGTTATGACACTTGCATTGTCCATTTCCCCACAGATTATACGGAGTTGTCCGGCTAGTTGCAATGCCAAGGTTAGCCAGGTATTCTTTTATTCTCTCTGGATTGAAATAAGTCCACAGTCCAAATGGATATAAAAAGGGGTCCCAAACACTATGAAAATCTGGTTCAGACATTTCATAACCAAGTCAGTGGTCAAATCTGGACAGATGAAGGCGAATGGAAAATGGGAATATTCATCCATAATAGTCAGCGTATAACAGTTCCTAGAGGCGGAGGGAAGTGGCCCTTTGAAGTCGATGTTGTCACTCTATAGGTTGAATAGCTTTAATGAGGGTGGTAGAATCTGTAAAGTAAAATCTAGGCTTCAAGCAAGCACACTTAGGGCACTCTCAACATACTTTTCATATTTCTTCAATGGAATACAGCAAGTTTCTTATTTTGATGAAATGGGTGAACCTTGTTGCACCATAGTGGCAGACATGTAGCTCCCAAAATTTCTTATCACCAATCGCAGCTACACAGTGAACGCAAGAGAGCATGTCAGCAGGAATGATCATAATCCTAACACCCCAATTCCATTCACCACTGTTGGATTTTGTTGTTCCTTATTTTACCAAGTTCTTTTGAATTAAACATAGTTTACAGCTTGCTGGTCAATAAGGATAGTAAAATGCCTCCCAGTTAGGAGGTTAGACTGTTTTCGCACTGCTTCTATGATAGAGCAAGTTTCTTTCTTAACAGCAGTGCTTACATTTGGTATGAGAGTGTATGAGAAGGCAATCAGTCAGCCTGCTTGGTTCAGTGCAGCAGCTACAGCACTATCAGATTCGACAATTAAGGGAAGGTTTTCATCAATAGACTGTAATTAGTCTTCAAGTCCAGAGTACTGAAGTAGCAATACTTTACCACTTTGTGTACTACATCATCTATTTGAGGATGGAGAATGCATTCAATAATGTATACCAATTTATTATAAGTAGTCTACTACCATCCTTTGTAGGATTCAAACACTAGTAGTAGATTGTAAATCTACTATCTTTGTAGTATTTATGACACTAGGTCATATTTTATTTTCAATCTATAACTACTTGTTCATGTATCGTCATTATCACTTAAAGAGCGGATGTTTGACTAAAAGTTGTCTTTAATGCAAAGTATGATTTTAAACTCTTTTGAGATTCTTCCAAAGTTTGATGAAAGGCACTTGTAAGATCAGGTGTGTTTCCATAGTTTAATGAAAGGCATTTGTAAGATCAGGTGTGTTACCAAATTTTGATGAAAGGCACTTGTAAGATCAGGTGTGTTTCCAAAGTTTGATCGAAGGCACTTGTAAGTTCAGGTGTGTTTCTAAAGTTTGATCGAAGGCATTTGTTAGATCAGGTATTTTGCTCTCAAGCAACTGCTATCAGATGGAATAAGACTACTTATAAAAGCATTGCATATAATGTGTTCTGTACACTTTTCAGCACTGACAACCTTGTAATTACAATCTCCACTCAGATGCTTTAGTACCTGTAAATATTCATCGGATGTTTCTCCTGACGGTTGCCAATGGTTGAGTAATAGATGGCTTGTGTTTGCCTCATTTGTAGGCATCCCATACATTCAGCAAAGTGCATACTGCACCATCATAATTCTCTCAACCAGAAATCTGCTCATGCATGGAAGGAACAATATAATATTTACAAGTACATTCAGTTGATCTAGAGATTTTCTCAAGGGTATGAAGTGTGTTATTGAGTGTAGTAAAACCAATGCTTTCTCTTGTTAGGAGCAGAACTTGAATTAAGGCTGGTTTCAAATCCATCAGATTGCAATTTATTTATGGCTGAGTTGTATTTCTTTGTTGAATAATTATAGTGGAATCCAAATTTATTTCTTAGGTTTTATTCAACAAAGAACATGACAGCCAGTCAGTGTGGACTATAAGTAAGAAACAAAGCCCCTAACTGACTTTGCATGAAGAAATGACAAAGTCAGAATACAATTTCGTCAGCTATGGTACTTATTATCCTCCAGTAAATAATTGGAAATGACATGACAATCAGGAAAAGTACATAATAAAGGAGGAGAAAAAAATAGCTAATAATTAGTCAAATGTCAATGCTAATTAAGCAAACATTTCTTTCAGATATTTTGGCATGATTTTGTATTTAATTGCAATTAGTAGAGATCAGAATTTGAGTTTTTGAAAAAAAAAAGAAACATTTTTGTTTAATATCAGGGATTTCAATTTTTTTATTTGTTTACCAACTTAAAAAAACTTTTTTAAAAAAAAAGGTTATTTTAGCTGCATTTTAAATATTTTTTCAACTCCTTTCAAAACAAAGCCCCTAATTAAGATTTAACTTTCTTTCTCTTCTTATTCCTGTTGAGCAATATATGGCTAATAGTCCTTTGTCTTTATCAGATGTAGAGCTGATTCCTAACTTTTTGGGCCATTGATTGCCTGTTCTTGGATGTGTCCTGTCACTCAATATTTCATGACTGAATAAATGAATGCCTTTTATCTTTGGGCAATTAATTTTGCTTTATTCTATTTGGTTTTGGGCAATTGCAGAGACAAATGTATACATTCTTGTATATAAAATCTGCAATATTCAAGTAGCAAAGACAATTGGGATAACAGAATATCTTCTTCCAAGAATTACTTTTGTGTTTTTATTTCTGCAGTGTTCATACAATGTATTTTGTAGGTTGATTTTTAAACAGTAAACATTTTGATATGCAAATTAGGAAATATTATTATTACTGTAAGTAATAATAATAATAATAATAATAATAATACTTACAGTAATAATACTTGCAGTAATAATACTTATAATAATAATAATAATAATAATAATACTTGCAGTAATAATACTTATAATAATAATACTTGCAGTAATAATACTTATAATAATAATACTTGCAGTAATAATAATAATAATACTTGCAGTAATAATACTTATAATAATAATAATACTTGCAGTAATAATAATAATAATAATAATAATACTTGCAGTAATAATAATAATAATAATACTTGCAGTAATAATAATAATAATACTTATAATAATAATACTTGCAGTAATAATAATAATAATACTTATAATAATAATACTTGCAGTAATAATAATAATAATACTTATAATATAATAATACTTGCAGTAATAATAATAATAATACTTATAATAATACTTGCAGTAATAATAATAATAATACTTATAATAATACTTGCAGTAATAATAATAATAATACTTATAATATAATAATACTTGCAGTAATAATAATAATACTTATAATAATAATACTTGCAGTAATAATAATAATAATAATACTTACAGTAATAATAATAATACAGTAATAATACTTATAATAATACTTACAGTAATAATACTTTTAATAATACTTACAGTAATAATACTTATAATAATGATAATATGGAATAAAAAATCAAGAATGTGTGTTTTTGTAATGGCACATTGTTTTTATCATTGATGCCAAAAATCAATGCTACAATTCTCAAAGAAAAGTTCTTAAAAGTTTGATTTTTATGCGAGACATTCATCTCCTCTGCCGCTCTACAGGATATCAACAGTTTAAATTTTTTTCACCTGTTTTGTTCAGTCCTCTTTTTCTTCACATATACAAAATATTGTTATGAACATGATAATGATATCTTTTTTAATTTCTTTTTTTTACAATGATGTTTACTTTGTACAAGGCCCAGGAGTCACTCAAAGTAGAGGGTTATAAATTAAGAGGCACAGTTTATCCAGATATGTGAGGAAGATAATGGCTAACCCTAGACGTGAACAGATTAAAGTTGTAGTGATCAGGGAAACATCCTCTTGGGAGTCAGTTCCACAGAGCAATGGATCATGAGAAGCTACTCAAGTGGAACTTATGTCACCAATGGAATATAAAAGAAATGAGGGTGCTTTGCTACAATGGGCGTGGTATGGTGAGTCTTAGCCATTGAAGGTAAGAACTGGTAGAACTAAGGAACGATAAAATAAGTTCACAATCCTATAATGTGGAATTAATTAATTGTGGAATGTCGGTATTTTAATTTAGTATCATTAACAAATCAGCTAAACATCTTTCTTGCATTACCTAGTAATAACAAAACTTCATATATGTCATAATAAAATACTATTCGATAAATGACTAAAACAGACAACAATTTTCAAGGCTGAAAAACAATAACATTGAAATGTTTCAAATAATATTTTTCTTCACATGCCTTGATGAAATAAGTTTATGCATTTTGTCACTTTTCTAAAGAAAATGGAAGGTTTTTTTTTTCTATCAACAACAAAAGATGTTATTCTATTGAAAAGGGATTTGTTGGTTTCTTTTTGTCATAAAAAAGGCAAATTTGTTTTATGTTTTGGTATTTTTTAATTGCTGCAGTAACCATTTGAACTTGGGATAAATTTTGCCATTAATTATTGAATGCTAACACAAACAAAGTTAAATTGCTGTCATTCCCTGTAAAATCTTCTTAATAATTAGAGATTATTATCACTTCGCTAAATATGCTGCCAGGAACTGAAATCAGGGAATATTGGAAAAAATTGTAGTTAGTTTTATATTTGAAATTAGTATGATAATCCTGGAAAAACTTTTTTGTAAAAGAAACAATATGGATACTTTAAACAAACCTAAAATTCCATGTGTAAACTTATGAAGTGATGTGTTGTCATTATTCAACAAATTATTGGGATTACCATCCTCATCTTTATTGTTACAATCAATGTTTTAGCCATTTGGTTTTGTAGGTTTTCTCAGGCACATGCTGTACCTGGTTGACCTTTCTTTCTTTCTTTTTTTTTTTGCTTTGTGAATAAGACTTTCTTGTAGTCAACAAATCTTCTTAGTTGACTCCTGTGCTGAGTGGGAGAGTAAAAATAATGAAGAACTTACTGAGCAAAATACAGTAATAAAAAAAAAATGCACATTTGATTAATTTCTCAAATAAAGAAGTCTTTGTTGTTTGGCCAAGAGCTGAACAATTGTTTTTTCTATTTTGGTCAATATTTTTCTTTTTCTTTTTTTTCCACACGTGATCTTGTTGCAAACTGATGTTAGGAAGTAATGGATATTTTGCTATGATGATGATGGAGGCAAATGAAGGCTTGGGGAATCACTTGATAGTTTCATATTTTTCTGCAATGCTCAAGAGCAGTTTTTATCTATCCTGCCCCCACGAATCCAAAGTTTCAAATACTGATATTTCACAACAGACAGGATCTTCCAATTTAAAAAGCTGACGCAAAACAATCTTCCTTTTACAACTGTGCCACATTAAGCTTACTAAATATCAATAATGAAACTAAATGAAAATATCTGTTATGTCTCAAATGAGTGAGATAAGTTTTTGCTTCTAGAATTACATCCAAATATTTCATCTGCTTTCTTTTTCATTTTCTAATTATTGTCTTCCATTTCTTCCTCTCTCTTCAAGAAATCTTACAAGAAAACCAGATTTTTTTTTTACCATAATAATTTCTTTGTATTCAATTCAGTTATGAGAATGTCTTTCTATAGATGGTTTCTGGCTATCCACAGACTTTTCATTCTAATCTAACCAAATAACTAAACCCGGGTTCCAGTTTTACTTGCAAATCTGAAAAGATGATCTGAAAGTCAAAGATCAGTTGATATGTTATTTACATTAATTTTATTACTTTCTTTGTTTTTAGATTAGCGTTTTCTTTTTAGCCAGCAAATAATTGGAAAATACTTACTTTAAATAAAAAATCAAATGTTTATTTTACTCTGCCATCCCGATATTTTGTCCCCAGGCCTTATAAAATAAAAGTGGAAAATATTAACGTCACTTATTTTCTTTACAGTTTTCAATCAATGGGAAATAGGGGACATACTGGCAAATGATAATTTGACACCCAGAATTATTTTTTTAAATTGTCTTTTTACTGCTGTGATTATAAATTTAATAATTTTATGAAATGTCTGCTTTGACTGCAGTCTCGTTTCATAGTAATAGTGAAGTATAATTTACAACTGCAGATCTTCAAGAGACGTAATAAAGCTATCATCTTAGAAAGGATCTCCAATTTAAAACAGTTTTCTCTCAAACTATATTGCTACTCAGTGCCTAGAAGCGAAATCTAGTTTTTTGTCTGTACAATGATAACCCTATTAATACTGTCGGGTTTTTAATTTTTTTAAAAAATACCTTACTGTGATGGAATTTAGTCTTGATATATTCTGTGAATTTCTCAACTTCTTTTCAGAATATCTGGTAGTCATGTCCGTCAAGGAAAATGAAAATTCAGACTCATAACAATAGAAATTTCTCATCTTGGGAACACCTAAAAGGTTAAAGGTGATACTCAATTCTCAATATAAACCAGTGATTGCAGGCAACAAGAGTTGCCAGACCAGAGTTTCTTACCATTCACATCAGTGATAGAGTAGAAATGTAGAAACCATTCATATTGGTGATAGAAGCAGTAGACAAAAGCAGGGCTTCCTGCCATTCACATCAGTGATAGAAAGAGCAGAAAGAAGGTGTCCTGCCATCTACATCAGTGCCAGAAAGAGAGAATTGAGAAGGAGTCCAGTTGTTTGTCACAGCTGCTAAGAAAGTTAAGATCTGAACTACTAGAAGAGTCACTGAGAGTTGCATAATTCATGGAAGCAGAAGCCAATTTTTGGAAACGTGTGAAGCATTATTAAGATTTAATGGTTGCAAAAACTCCCATCATATTATTATTACCATATGGGAATATATCTGAAGAACACACCCACCCCGGTTGTAAATACTCTCAAACCAAAATGCTGCTTGAAGTCACATAAAGTTTTACATTTTATGTTCTTTTTATTTTTTTTATTGTCTATTTGACAAGAAGTAAAATTCGTTTAATCATACTCTGGCATTGGTCATTATTTCCAACAAGTAAATTCCCACTGTTTGATTTTTAGTAATTCAGCAAGCAGAAAACCACGGCATAACAAGAGCCTTAAGCTGGGTGCACAACAAACTTACTCGATGCTTACAATCTTAAATGTGGAAATTGGTGAGAGAGCAACCAAGAATGTAAAAAAAATAACCCCCACACCAGTATCCAAAATTACCCCACTGTTGCAGTGTAATGATGTTAGGATTAAGATCCTGAGGAACCACACCCTGCCATACTTATTAATATATGGTACCATGACATTGGAAGCTCACACCCGTTTACCAGGATTCCTGTTCAGATATTTACAATATAATTACTCTAAGGAATATAGAAACCAAATCTAGTCATGGCCATTTTAATTTATTTTTTATTATTTCACTTTTTTGTTTCTTTTTAACTATACAATAATAAAATGAATTTATAATAAGCAAATCAAGAGATTGACTTGCATGTTGAAATTTAAATTTAATTATAACCCAAGAGTAAAAGGCACAAGACTAATTGGTGACAATTGTGAAGTTTCACTTCAAATACTGATGATATTTTTTCTCCAGGTTTTTTTTGGGGGGGAGGGGGGGTTCAATTCAGTTAGTAAAGTTAGAGTATTACAAAACAGGAGGGTTTTGTTGGTGACAAAGAAAAGAGTGTTGAACTGCTCCATGATATCTGTCCTCGTTTATGGCAGTGAATATTGGACGGTCTCCTCAAAGATGAAGAAGAGACTTAAGGCAGCAGAGGTGTGGGTCTACAGAAGGATGCTGAGGACACCATGGACTGATGAACATGAGCAGCAATGAAGTTTTGGAGAGGATGCAAACAAAAAGGAAACTCATACTTAACATCAGAAAGAGGCAGCTGATTTAAATTTTTTCTATTTCAGAAAAACTGATCCATTTTCTTTTAAAAAACTTAATTCTTAATATTAATCAGTTAAAAAAAATTCTAGTTAGTGTTAAATGAAATTTGAATAAGTCGATTTGTTTGAAAAAATACTTTGACAAAAACCTTACTTCACAGTTTATTAATTTCTTTAATTTAACTTTATTGGACTTTATGGTAAACATTATTCTTAAGGAAATTTCTTTTTTTCCTTTTTAGCAGCAAAGAATAGATTCTTAGGATTTCTTACTCTTGAGCATGCAACATGCATAAATATTTATTTCCGGAGCCAAATTCTAACTTTTTTAAGCATTTGCTCTTGTATTTGTAGTTCTGTCAAACACAGGGTGAACTGGAAACTGGATTCTTGTATATATAAAATTTTAAAGAAAAGATATGGAAAAAACAATAGGGCATTTCATTAAATAAGTATTTATTTTAATGATTAAGTGGTTTTAAAAATAGTCGGAGTATTTTGTATGTTAAATAATAAAACTTTTAATTTTTCCAAAAAATTAATGAAAATTTATTGTACTAAGCTACACACCCAAGTAAAACCAACTGTACTTTGTACCCCCTTATCTGTTTGTCCCTTCTCCCCAAAATTTGGTTTCGATTGATCAATGTATTTTAGAGGGTGTGACTTTGGAAGGAAGTCACAGACTTTTAAATACAGATTGATGCAATTGCTTCCAGTCCAAAAAAAAAAAAAAAGGGAAAACACGTAGACCAGAGAATTTTAATATTCCTTTGTTTTTTTGTGTTTTTTTTTTGTTGTTGTTGATTTTAAACAAACATGGATAACTTTTTTTTTCCTTTTCATTTTGATATGTGGTGTTATTGGATTGTCTTGCTGTTTTACTAAACATGGTTTTTCTTTTTGCATTTATTTTCTCGCACATGACGCAAAAAAAAAAAAAAAAATGGCTTTAGTTAACAAACACTTGTTAGTGTTAAATCCTCAGTTGAAGGATGAGAAATATATAAATTCTGTTTAAATGATCCAAATATAACTTGTGGAGCTGTAAACTAAAGTAAGTAAATCATTTAAATGCGACACAATTGATAATTTATTTTGTTTAAGGATAGAAGTAAATAAGCTTTTGTTGTAGAATTACCTGGAATAATGTGAGGATGTGTGGAAAAATAAGTGAAATTAACTGTGTATGTGTGTGTGTTGCGGTCAGATGTGAAAGGTGGAATGTTTGCCATGCTGGTTTTCCCAAACAAGGCCACCCCGAGCTCTGGTTTTCGTAATCATTTTACCAGAAAGGGGTGAGATGTGCAGGTTTGCTGCCTTGTTGCTTGAGGCCTGCCTTCCCTCCCTTTTCCAATTTTCCTTTGTTGTTTTTCTATCTCTCTTCTCGTCACATAGTTAACTGATCCCTGTTTGGATTTGGATTGTGAGATAGGCAGTTTCACAACACTTACTATACTGGCTCAGTTTTTAGCTACCTTAGAGTCTAAAGAAATTTTCAACATCTTGCAAAACACGAGCACACATGCCGTGTTTATCTTCTTTCTTTTTTTTTTGTACTTCTCATTGTTGTGTCTGCACCGTGGTGATATGGTGGACAGCCAAGATGACCTACTCAAGTGGATCTCTGTCTTGAAGATTGATGGTAGGCTAAAGTTGTCACATGGAAAGGATATATATTCTCTGTGTTTCGGAGCCAAATACAGGAATATGTGACGGAGATTGAGATCTGCATGAGCAAATTAGAACTCTCTTCCTCAACCAAGAGCGAGCAGGAGAAGATAGAAACGGATTGGCTGGCTCACCAGTTGGCAGTTCATAGAGAGCTGGAGGAGATTGACATTGCCCTATCGCCATTTGACTCTTGTGCCTTCTAATCGCTTTAAGAACTATACTTGGATCCCACATTGGCCCGTCATGAAGACTGACTCCACTTCTACAACCAAAATGCAACCAGTGTTTAACTGCAGCTTAAAGACTGGCAACTCTGTCTCGTTGAATGAGACTGCTTATCCAGGAGTGAATATGACGGGTGATCTGCTGAAATTGCTGCTCTCTAACCCTAACCCTTTCCAAACAGATGATTGTGTCCTGTTGGTAGACATCAAGAAGGCCTTTTTGATGGTTGGCCTTGAATTAGATGCTGACAAGAACTGATTCTGCTTTTTCTTTAAGGATGGGGTCCGTCTGCATTGCTTCCAGTATGCCACCGTTATTTTTGGATTCATCTCCAGCTCCTTCACATCCTGGGTAAGACGTTAAACTGCATCCGCATCCTGGGTAAGACGATAAACTACGTCCAGCAGCAAGGCCTCTGATCAGGAGGTTTTGAGGCGCGTGGAACCATCTCTTAATTGCTGGTGTTCCCAGGTCCACTCTGACTCGGGGTGGTAGCACCTGTTAGGGTCCAAGCTATGGGCAAATAGTTAACCCCCAAATCCAGATCTCATCCTGGGTATGACAATAAATTATATCCGCATCCTGGGTAAAACAATAAACTGCATCTAACAGCAAGACCTCTGATAATGTTTTTGAAAAAATAATGTTACCAGCTATACGTTTTTGAAAAAATAATGCTATACGTTTTGAAAGAATAATATTACCAGCTATACGTTTTTGAAAGAATAATATTACCAGCTATACATTTTTGACAAAAAGAATTTTTACAGAAATAGATTTTTGACAAAACAAAAATATTACCAGGAAAAAAAAAGGTTGTCGGTATTAAATGACCCATTGAGGTTGATATGCCGTAAAACAAACCAAACCAAACCAGCCCCTTCATACTGAGATGTATACTGAAGTATCATGCTGCCCAATTTCCCTTTGACCCATGTCAGTCAGTGATGGCGAATTATTTTTATGTGGACAACTTAGTAAGCACTGAGGAAGATCCTGCAAGGCAGCTTGAACTATATTCCCTTTCCAGGGAGCAACTGCAGGGGTGGGGGCTTGAGCAGCAGTCTTGCAGCTCTAATTACTCCAACCTCAGGGATAAGATGAGCCTCAATGGTACCTTAAGTAATCACAGTAGTGAGTGGGAGAAGGTGTTGGGTTACCTGTACTGTTCCCTCTTGGATAAAATTTGTATAGCTCCCTATTTCATGCAGTGCCGATGCTTTGATCAAGCGACAGATCCTTTCCAAGGCAACCAAATTGCTCGACCCCTTGTTTCTCTGTCTCCCCGTGACCTTGCGGAGTCAGATTCTTGTTGGTGGATTGCGGAAGAGAGGGTCAAGATGGGATAAGCAGGTCCCGGAGGAATTCCAGTTTCAGTGGCGGAGTCTTGTGTGGAACCTCTCCAGCCTGAGTCTCATTCACTTTGTCTGGTGGGTGCTGAGAGGGCGAGACCAGAGACTTGTTCATATTCTGCTATGCCTCAAAGGAGACATATGGATTTGCCACTCATGTTGTGCAGAACAATCACTTGGAATTGATCTTTGCAAAGGCTAAGGTTGCTCCCATAGAAAAAACTCTTCCTACTCTGGTGCTGATGGCAGTGTATCTGTGTCTGAAGTGTCTGCCTGTTATCTTGAACAGCTACAAGGAGTTTCTGCCTTTCAAATTGTACGTGGCAATGGACACTCAGGTTGTGTTGTCTTGGATTATCTCTCTATGGCCAGCTAGAATATTTTTGCTAGGAATAGACTTAGGGATGTTCTCCAAATGAGTGGTGAATTGGAAACCCAGCTTGGCCTAGTGATGGGGTGCACCCACCTTCACAACCACAATAGACTGATCCTATTATTATAAATAGAACAGTAGTTCTAGAGACTGGGAGGAGTGTAGCAGTGTAGTGCAGTGCAGAGTGAGACTCCTGTAGTGATCAGTTACACTTCCGTTTCTCGACCGGAAGATACCGTTGGACTTTATTACTATTACTTATTGTTACTACTAACCTACGTTCGTTCTACTACTAATCTCTCTGATGTAAATACCTCTCTGAATATACCAGTATTTTTCCCTACGACTGTGTTTGTTCGTTATTACCATATACTCACGTGGAAACACTCAACATCTCAACAGTGGCGACGAAGGATGTTTTATTGATCTCAACACCTGGCACCCTCCTTCAAGTATGTTCTAAGTACCCAAAACCCAGTAGAGTTCATCACTAAAGGATTGTCATTGAGGAAGTTTAAATCGGACCTTAAATTTTGGTGCCATGGACCTTTTTGGCTGAATAGTGGTGGGGCTGATTGGCCAGCTCAGGAAATACCTTGCCTCAGCAGATGCAGCTAACTGGCTGCTTGTGAGTCTGTAAGCACCTCTGTCACTCTTGAGGAGAAATATTCTTCCTTCATCGCTCTGGATCATTTTTTGGGATTTGTGTGTCTTTTGAGAATTGTGACCTTCGTATTCAAATTTATTTGTATATTGCAAAGACTAGAAGGGGACTGTGAAAGGAAGGCTGTGATCTATTTGTTGAAGCTCCTTCAGCATCAGGCCTTTGCTGAGGGGCTGGAATTCCTGTTGGATTCCCCCTGGTAAGTCATTACCTCGCCTGGACTGGACACTGGATCTCTTCCTCGATCAGGATGGGTTGACCCGTTTCAGTTGTAGAATAAGTAGGTCTTCCCATTTTAGGTATGAGATTAAAAAAAAAAAAAAAAACATTTTGCTGGGAAAAAATCACCTTGTCTCAAAGTTGATCATGGATTGCCAATTGAGATGCTCACACTTAGGAGTTGGGTCGACTCTGGCTGAGTTAAGATGCAATGGATACTGGGTTTCCCAAGGAAGACAGGCCGTCAAGAAGGTTCTGGCATCATGCACCTTGTACAGGAAATTCAATTAAAGACCTGTGCTGCCTCCCAAAGTTGCCAGTCTGCCTATACTGTGCATAGATTTTGAGGTTCCTTTCTGGAATACTGGTGTCATCTTCATGGGACATCTTTGGGTCAAGGAGGGAATTACAGAAAAAAAATGTATTTACTACTCTTCATTTGCCTGAGTGTCCAAGCTGTCTTTCTCTTTACCATGAGTACCAAGAGAAATTTGGCATGTGTAACATTAGACTGAATACCATTCCCCTTCTCTCCTTGTTTTTTGAGGTACTTGAGAGAGAAACATCCAGATCTTAAAGGCTTGCCTATATAAGGTTATCGGCAAAGGCAAGGTAAACTATTTCTCTCTCCTGACGATCATATCAGATATTCAAAGAGCAGTGAACAACCGTCCTCTGACTTACCGTGAGTCTGCAAACAGGGAATCGGAAGCAATAACACCTCACCTGTTTACTATACTGTTTCTAGCTACCTTAAAGTCAAAAGGAATTTTCAACAGATGCTTTTATATTTTATCACTCATTTTATTCCAGCAAAGATGAACAAGTTCTCCCCTTTTTCATTTAAGATTGTCATTACTTTTTCTCTTATTGATTTATAAAGAAAATCAACCCTTTTTTTTGTTAAATCATCGGTTATTTTATGTGCCTGATTATTGAATTTTCTTCCTGTGAAGCGTTTTCAATTTTCTTCTTTCTTTTCCTCTGGACACTATGAATTTAGGAAAATTAGGTAATTTTGACAAGATAGGAAACAAGTCTTTTCTAATTTCTCCTTTTGTTATTGATATGCTGTGTGTAAAATAATGAGAATTTTTCCAGTATTGTGAACTTTATATTTGCTCTTTTCAGACAACTGTCCTTTACAGCCAAATAGAATTTTCTCACTGACTGATCGGTTGTGTAATGGGGATTTTGTAAAAGGCAAAAACTTTTTTAAAAGTTCAGAAATTGTGTTGTTTATTTATTGTGGATATTTTTTAAGGGTTTGAGATTAATTTATCTCTCTCTCTTTCTACACCTGTTTTTCATCCAACTCTGACCTTTCATTCATTAGAAAGGCTATGGGTGAAGGATTGGGAGGATGAATGCCACAAATCTCATCGGATGTAAAACAAGTTTTAATGACTTTTGACTTAACTGCAAACTTTTGGGTGGAAGTCAAGTAGGAATTGACAAACACTCACCTCTATTTGTAACTAATTACTTAAAATAGGTTGTGTCTAGAAAAATAGAATTAAGTTTATCACATTAGAAGTGGAATAACAGGTAAAAATATTTTGTAAAGAAGTAAAATGGACAGAGGAAGATAATATGTTACAGATTTGAATCAACCCAGACAATATATATATATATATATATATATATATATATATATATATATATATATATATATATATATATATAAGTGAACATTGAAGTCAACACTCAGAGGGGACAGGCTGTTTCATACTGGATGCAATCGTCAGGCCACCTAACGATTGTGTCTCGCATGAAACAGCCTGTCGCCTCTGAGTGTTGACTTCAATGTTCACTTTTATATTCATATTTACATACGCTCTATCTCTGATATTGAGCACTTTATCCTTAAATATAGCACACATTAAAACTATATTTCTTCATATATATATATATATATATATATATATATATAAAATATTTTTATTTGTGTTTTTACAACTAAATTTTTGTCAGCATGTATGAGTGTTAAAGTTTCTTGTTTTTTTTAGCTTTTGTTAAGATGAAAAGAAATGTGATTTCTTCATGATTCATGAGGAAAAAGAACCAAGGGAGAAAGTGAGAAGGAAAGTGTAAGTGTCATGTATCTTGGTGAGGGAGATGGGTGAATGAGTACAGGAATCTCTTTGAAGCCATGGCTTCTGTCTTATACTGCCATCTCTATCTCCTTACTGGCTTGTCTGGTCTAAAAACTTTGCTTATATACTCTCCAAAGGGATCATGAAGCATATTTTTTATTGTCAGCAAGAATGCAACCTGTCAATTTAAAAATGTTGAATATTTATTTTCTTTAATTTATTAACTGTAAGGATGGGCAAATCGTCTGACTCGGAAATAATTTTTTTTTTATTTGATGTGTAGTAGAATTGTTTGGGACAATATGTATTACTTATCAGTAAGCTTTAATAAACTGCATATCAGCAGAATTCTCCTGAATATATGTGTTCAGGATAGATCCATTAATGGGGGAGAAGGATCATACCACATTCTCCCCTGCCTTATTCTTATAGAGGGAAGGAGTCCCTGAATCGAGCAGGCATCCTTTGCTGTCTGTGAGACTGTGGCAGATTGCCAGGAGCATGATGAGGTTCTTTCTCTTTCTCGCTAGAACTGGATTTAATCCTGCTGCATTTCCATAATCTTCTACGAGTGGCTTGCTCGTTCACTGAAATATCGTTAGGTGGGTGAGCACTCTTCTATGAAACCTGTTCATCACCACTTGAGGGACCAGAGCTCAAGGGTTCCTCATAATCTTCAAAAGGAGACCATGTTTCTGTTTCTTCAAAGTCAGTTGAAGTGTCCTGAGGAAAGCACTCACTTAGGCTGTTTTGCTGTCCATCATACTAGGGGTTGACATCTAGAAGCTCCACCAGTGGTTCATTCTTATTCATTCGTGCGTGTCTCTTTTTTAGTAATATCACTCCCGGTTTCAGGATCCAAAGATGGTAGGGATACTCAAGTCAAACTTCTTCTAGGAAATGGGAGGGGAATCGTTCATGGGGTGTTGTGTTAGTAGTGGTGCGTAGCAGATTTTCTAATTGCATGCGCGGCCTCTGGAAATAGCTGATCCCAATTCTCTAAAGCTACCACTTTATCAGCAGCTGCTAGTTGAACAGTATTTCCAAATTATTCCATTATACCTCTTACACTGGCCATTACTTTGAGGGTTATATGAGGTTGTTCTACTTACAGCTACCCCTAGTTCTTGTAAGAATCGCTAAATGTATTCGAACATAAATGAAGCCCCTCTGTCTGAATGAATATATGTGGGTAGCTCGAAGACAGCAAAAAAGTGCTTGTATGACCATTGTAAAGGATGCATCTGGGCAGGGTATTATGAAAGCTAAAACCACGAATATTTGTCAATTATTGTCAGCCTATATTTGATAAGACATTTTGACTGAAACAGTTCTTTAAAATCCAATCCAACCTTGCTGATGTTAAAACGGTAAAACCTTGGTTTATTTTCAGTGGCCGTCTTACAGGATTTGGTGATTTCTTTCACATCCTCTACTGAGTAGGAAAGATTTTTGATTTTTGCCATGTGGACCATGTGTGTAACCCTTGGGTGGTACAACTGTCTATGTAGTTTCTTTAACTCTTCTTTACAAGCAGTAAAGCTACATACATAAGAGAGGGTGTCTACAACTGCGTTTTCTTTAGCATAGTTCTGAATATGTGTTCAGGACAGATCCATTAATGGGGGAGATGGATCGTACCACATGAGGATTGACTGTCTTGATGCTTATCTCTGTCTTCTCTGCACAAATGTGGATGTTTAGAAAGAAGGAAAAGACTTTATTGTTCTTATAATATATGACAAAAAAAACTGACTTTTATTGACTGATTTCTGGTATGATAGAAAACATTAGTGAAAGTTGGTGAGTAATTATATTTTTGATTTCTGTTACTTTTATTTAATTAATGCGGACTAAAGTTTGGAGCTTACTGTACAAAACAGAGCTTTGATTTAGACAATGTCCCAAGTATAGAACAGTCATAATGATCAAAATTAGAACGTGGTAATTGCCATAGACTTTCTAAGATAAACAAAAAATGCATTTTAAATAACTTTTATTTCTTTGAAGTTAAATTTTGGTTTTATTTGAAAGATAATAGCCTAAAACTAATTAAAAATTAATTTCCATATGTAATTAAAGTTTTTAGGCATTGCCATTTTTAAATCATTGGCAGGTTCACTCATCACACAATAATCCAGCATTATAGATGAGAAATATAAAAAAAAACAAATTTAAAAATCTCTTAAAAATCCTAGAGATGTGTTTTAAAGTCATTTAGTAAATTTAAGTGTTACTTAACTGTATTTTGTCAAAGTAATGTTTACTTTTTACTTAATACTTAATGAAAAAAAACATTTATTTATGCATGGTAGCTTGTGTGGTCATAGGTTAAAAACAAAAACTGTATAATTATACCCCTGACTTAAAAACCATTTGAAACATAAAAATACAAAACATCAGCAGTACAATAATCAAGAAATTATTTGTTTTAAAATAAATTATTTTTAACTTTATATAACCAATATTTTAAGAATATAATTTTTTTTCTATATGCTTTTATTAAATGTACAATGAATAATTTTTATTTTTTATACATTAGTAGTTTGTTTTTTTTTTTAGTTAAATGATAATTTTGAGTTTAATTCATTGGTTTTATTTTTTTTATTTCCTCTTCTGTCATCAAATATATATTTTCACCCAATATGATTTTTTTAAAATTATTCTGAATTTAAGAAAATGGATTAAAATAACTACTAATTGCTACTAACAAAAAATGGGCAAAATTGGTAAAGATTTATTGAATTGTTAATGGTAATTCCTTGTTTTCATTTTGAGTTCTTTCTTCATTATTCATTGGCATCCAAGTGATGCCTTTATTCTTATTTTGTCTGTAGAATTATTTTAATCCTATAGAACCAATAGTTAAAGAATATGATTTTTTTAATTCTATATGCTTTTATGAAACTTAGTAGAATAGTCAAATGTGATTATTATTTCCTTGTACCCATAAAAAAAAATAATGTTCTTTTTAAAAAGATTCACACTTGAAAATGGTTTCAAATTTTAGATTTTTCAATTCTTTAAACATGTCTTTATTTAATAAAAGAAACACTTGTGGCAAACAACAATTGGATGATTTTCAAATTTGTACTGAAAAATTGTAAGTCATCTTTTTTTATTTTTAAATAAATATTAACTGCAGATTTATTTTCTGTCCATTCTGAAAGGAAATAATGTTTTATTAAGTTATGCAAGCAGCAATTCTCAAAAAATATTTTTTGAGTTTTATAGAATTATTTTTGGTAAGTCTGGATGAATTTTCAGTGTGTTCATGCTTGGTATTGTATAAATTCTTTACTGAAATAACATCTTCAGGGGTTTTTCTTTATGTGACTATAAAAAATTTTGTGATATCCCCCAAATTAAAATGTACATAAGATATTGAAAATGGGTGGTGAAACACAGCCAAAATATATTTCCACAAAGTTTTCTAATAAAATAACCTATTCAGTGTACAATTCATTCATTCATTCATTAATGAATAAATAAGTACTGTACATTTTGTTTGAATCAGATAATTCACAATGGGTGTAGCTAGATTGGAGGAGAGATCAACTGCCAATCTTTGGTCATCGAGAGTTTTGGAGATGCACCCATATATGATGCTGTCCAATCAGCATAGATTGGAAATATACTCTTAGGCAGATCATTTATGTAAAGTATAAAGAGGGTTGGTCTGAGAATCAACCCCCTGGGGGATGCTTGAGTTGATTGCTAGGGCCCCGTAGGACTGACCCTTAACACCTACCTTCTGAGACCCTACCCTTTAGGAAGGGCTTTATTATTGAGAAGACTGTTCCATTGTTTCTATAGATAGCTTGAGCAGTAATTCTTTGTGCCATACTTTGTCAAAGGCCTTTGAGTATAAGACTAATATGATAGTTTGGACCCTTGTTGTCTTTTCAAGAAACATTTGTCCCTTTTTCATGCTTTCCTCTATTTTCTTCTTATCAGTTGTTTTCTTCCTCTTCTTCACTTCCAACTTCCTTCTCTCTCTGCCTTTCTACCATCTTTTTCCTTTTGTTCCTCTTTTTCTTTCTTTTCCTTTGATTTTTCATTGTCTTCCTCTTCGGTTCTCCCCATCTCCTTCATCGCCTCACAACTTCTTCATCTTTGTCCTCCTCTTTCTTTGCCCCATTACTCTCCTCCTTTTTATTTTTCCGAAAACAAACTTGAGGCATAACTTATTTTAAATATTGTAGAGTAACAGTCTTCTAGGCAGTCACTCAATCTGTATGGAATGCCCAATTGTGAAATAACCCACTGCTAAGCTAAACTTTGTTTATATATGATGGGAGGCACAATGGAGAAATGGATAGTCGCTTGGATTGAGGAATCAGAGAGCCGACTTTGAATTCCAGTCAGATCCATTACATGCTAATTACGTGCTAATACCCTTAGGAAAGATATGAATCCTCCTCTTCTTCTTCTCCCCCCCAGCTATGTGTAAATAGCAGGACAAACTGGGTTCTATAACCTTGGATAGCAACCGGTGTAGGAGAAGGAAAAAACTCTGAATTCAAAACCATTCTGGACAGGGTTGGGTTCCGTTAGGCTATATTGCCCAAGAAACACCACTTCTACTGTGGCTGCAGTATCAATGGTGCCTTTACGACACTATGGGTCATGGGATAAAAATATGATATATATAAGGAAGAGTTTATAGTTGTTCTGAGAGAAAAGTGTATATTTTAAAGAGAAAAGAGAAACCCCAAAAGTTTTTGGTTATAAAGTAGGTTTTTTATTCACATTATAACCATAAACATTTGCGGCTTTTCTCTTCTGTTTAAAATACACACACACACATATATATAAAAGTTTATTTTCTGATTTGCACCCAAGATTTGGTTTACTTCTATTCAAGCAAGGTTAAGTTTGTTTTTGTTTTGTTTTTTTCCTCAGCTTGGATGTTTGAATCTTTTTTTAATTTTCTTTTTAATTCAAGCATCACATATCAGCCATGAAAAGCAAATATTCAATTATTGAGGGAAACCGTAATTATTTGGACAGTATAATTATAAGTCAAATAAGTTTATATAGTTTTTTTGTTCTGTTTTTTTTTTTTAAACAAACTTGATGATGGACTTTGCATACCAATTAATTATCTGTATAATAACTGACCTCTGATCCCTAACCCTAAATATTTATTTTTCACCTCCCTCTTCTCCTCTAACTTACCTGTCTGGATTTGGATTATTACTACTGTTGTTATTACTAATCACTTTACTAATGTTAAGGAAAGTATACTGACTTTTTTATTTAAAAGTTTTATTCTTATTTAAAATTGGTGCAATATTACAATTACCAATCTATTAGTATTGGTAGTACCATAATTATTAGCTGTTAATATTTTGTTGTTTTTTCACTCAGTATAATGACACTTTCATTTTGTCACCAGCTTATTAATAATTATTGATATTCTCATACTTTAATATAATCTGTACAAATATTTTCCTGGTATTCAGTTATCGAGATAATTTTTTTCTCATGTTGAAATAAGCGACTACATTTAATTTGGAAAAAGGTCTTGATTTTTAATAAGTTTCTATGGCTGAGTGGACAATATATAATTCAGACGATATTGTTCTGTGAAGATGAAGGCATTTTCTGTTTTTATATTTTCATCTTTCTTGAAGTTTTCAAACTGTTCTGACATTTTAATTTTTCCACTAGTTAAAGATCCTTCAATCATAACAAATTTATATTGTGGCATTAACCCCCACCTTGTCTGCGAATGGACTTTTCTTAATGCCATTAGGTGGAAATCTGCCTTTTCCTTTTTTGCTCTCCTTTGCATAGCATGTGGTAGGTACAAGATATTGTCCACACTTCCTCCAGGGAGACACTTTCCAGGCAAACCGTTGTCTTAATTTCACCAAACTACGTGGTGGACTCGCATGTGCGCGTGCACACACACACACACACACACACACACACACACACACACACACAACTGCTATTCCTATAAATGTTTTTTTTTTCTATCCCTTTTCCAAGCCCTGTTGATTGGTGTACGCACAAGTATATTTTCCTCTCTTCTGGAATTATTCTCCTCCTGTTGAATTGAATTCTTTTCAAATTTCTCAACAGCCCCCATTACAACATAGCAATCTCAAATGTTACCAATGTTCTGGGTATGACGATAAACTACATCTGCATCCAGGGTAAGACAATAAACTATGTCCAAAAGCAAGGCCGCTGATCAGGAGGCTTTGAGGAGTGTGGAACTACCTCTTAATTGCTGGTGTTTCCAGGCCCACCCTGACCCAGAGTGGTAGCACCTGTTAGGGTCCCGGCTATGGACAGATAGTTAACCCTGAAACTGAGGTAAAAAGCATTATAAAAGTGTAAAAATAGGTCTTAATACCAGAAATACTTTGTAAAAAATTATTACCAGAAATAAATTTTTGAAGAAAAAAACTATTACCAGCAATACGTTTTTAAAAAAATAATATTGCCAGCTATAGATTTTTGAGGAAAAAATATTAACAGAAATAGATTTTTGACAAAACAATAATATTACCAGGAAAAAAAAAGGTTGTCAGCATTAAATCAAGAATTTAAAACTTATTTTTATTTTGTACCTAGTTGGTATGTTTTACTGTCTCAACAGCTATGTGTATTTCAGTAAGTTAATGAAGTTTGGGAGATTCAGACAAGCTAAGAATAAAAGCCAATGACGCATAAAG
This sequence comes from Acanthosepion esculentum, assembly GCA_964036315.1. Taxonomy (NCBI): domain Eukaryota; kingdom Metazoa; phylum Mollusca; class Cephalopoda; order Sepiida; family Sepiidae; genus Acanthosepion; species Acanthosepion esculentum. Next base: position 6,486,813 of record OZ038503.1, read on the forward strand.
AGTTAACTTGTTTAAAAAAATAGAATGGAATGGAATTTCTGCTTTCATTCAAGAATATGATATAATTCCAGTTTTCCTAATTTGTCTTTTTTTTTTTATATAATAATTTTTATACAAATATTTTTTTTCTTTTAAGTAAAGTTCTGTATTTTTTTTTTTTTAAGTAAAGTTCTGTATTTTTTTTTTTTTAAGTAAAGTTCTGTATTTTTTTTTAAGGCAAGTTCTGTATTTTTTAAGGCAAGTTCTGTATTTTAAATCTGTCATTCTGACAATTTGAAGATGTAAAACAAAAAAGTAACTCTGAAAAAAATGCCTTAAACTAATCAATATTCAATGAAGAATGCATTGTACCTGATGTTTTAGTGTCAAACAGATTAAGTCTTATGAATTTCAAGTTCTGTGATGAATGTGGATCAAGCTTGATTTTGAAATAATTGTCTACATAGAAATTATATTGATTTTTTTTTTAAAATTTACAATTCAAATCAAAATGACCAATATTTTATCTGACTCCCTTACTCCAATTTCCAGTTTTTGATTTTTGCTCTGAACTTTCACAAATATGCAGAAAAACTAATATCCTGCTTGTCTCTTCCTTTTGACAACAGTAGTCGACTGATATTTCCAACAAAAGATGCTATTAACTGTCTTTAAGTTATTCTGTGTGGTGATAGATTGCATAAGTATCTTGGTAAAGTTCATTCCTTTGTTGTTTGTCTTGTAAATGAGGTCAGAGCCCACTTGATGGCTCTATCCTAATACTCAGCTTCTAAGTTTCATTGGTATAAAGGCTCTTCTTACACGAACTGGTAGATGTACAGATGAAAAATATTGCTTAGCAACCATAACAGCCTTGTTCAAAAACCACCTTTTTCCTCCATGTGTTTTTCTTTCTTTCTTGAAAACGTCTCTGATAAGCACAAGGAAAAGAAAAACCTGACTTTAAGTATCTCTTTTTTTTTCTTTTTAACGTTGCCCTGAAAATATAAAATCATTTCCATTTTACACATTTTTGTTACTTGCATTGCAGCCCCCCCCCCACACACACACACACCAGGCACACAAGAAAAATGTCTTCAAAAAATTGTGAAATATTTCAGCTGGAAAAACTTTATCTAACTTTGTAATGTATCAATAAAATTTAACATGAACACTTTTTTTTTTGTATTTTTGCAGAAGTGATAAAAAGTTTCTTCAAATATTACTTCTCAAAATATTTATTTTAAGCACAGTCCATTTGTATGATTTTTGTGGAAGGAGGACCCGTGAAATGATGTCTAGATGTAGAGTTCCATATGTTTTCCATTTTCCATTTGTCTGCAAATTCTTTTTAATTTAAAGATTATACAAATATATCTGATGCATTTATTAAAACTGATTTTTCACAGAAGTAAGAATATCATCTTAGTCCCATCCATTAATCTGTTTTTATGGTTGAGTGTTTCTTTCATACACACACACATATATATATATATATATATAGTCTTAAGGTGTGCTACATTTATGGGATAAAGTGCTGAATATCAGAGATAGAGCGTGTGTAAATATAAAAGTGAACACTGAAGTCAACACTTAGAGGCGACAGGCTGTTTCATGCTAGATGCAATCATGGCCTGACGATTGCATCTAGCATGAAACAGACAGTTGCCTGTAAGTGTTAACTTCAGTGTTCACTTATATCCTCTCTAATGATATGAATATAAAATATTTTTAGTATACTTAAATATAAAATATTTTTTAAGATTATGAAGAAAGCTTTATACAGTCTTAAAATTCAGTAACTGAATTGAATTTTAGAATTCATAGATTTCTGCCAAAAATGTTTTTAAGATTTCTCGAAGTGTTTCTAAATGAAAAATGGTTAAAGTGTTTGTGACTTTATTTGAGAACATATTTCCTTTCTGACATTCATTTCTCTCATTTTTTTTCTGCAATAATGAACAGAACATTTTTTATTTGTATCTTCAAAAGGTCAGTTTACAGTGTCTTCCAGGAATTTAAAGCCATTTCAATCACAACAGTGACAGTGCTAATGCAGACACCAGTTTCTTATTAAGTTGCAACCAAGACTATGCAATAAATTGCAGAATATTCTTACCAATACAAGAAGGGAATGACCTTTACTGTTTATGACCTACAAGTCCAGAACATTACTCCACCATCCTACTATTATCTTCTAATGACTATTTCAATGAAAGACACAACTTCTAGCTGTCAAGTTCATCCAATGTAGCTCTACATTGATCACTGAAATTACTGTTGAGAAATCAATTTTCTTGTATTATTTTGCCTAACGTACACATTTTTCTTTGATGTTTACTTAAAGGTGTTAGCTCGGTGTATTTTATATCATTAGCCAATTTTCTTCATATTCTTTATCTTTTCATGACATCAGCTTCTTTAAATATATTCTTACTAATCAATTCACTTAAATATTACCCCCTTTTATTTTTTCTCTCATCTCTTTTTGTGGCATCCTTAAAATCCTATTTTCTTATTTTCCAAGGACTTCAATTTCTTTAATTATTTTGGGATCGCTCTTCAACTTTTTCCATCATTCAAAAACTTTGTAATATCTTTTGAGGCTATAATCTTTCTAATTGCCAATTGTGATCTTTAGAATCTGAAATTTAAAAAAAATAAATATTACTTTTCTATTATTTTTTTTTTATTAAAAATCCTCAAGCTGCATAATAAAATCTTGCATCACCAAATAAGTTAATGTAAATAATTCTAATAAAAACATATGAGTTAAAGTTCATATGGTATATTCATCTTATAAATATAAGTATATCCTAAAAATTTTACCAATATTGCTCAGTTAATACTAATTTTATTGTGAAGATATTTGCATAGCAAAATCTGATATTGTATGAAACTCATTTTCATACACAAATTTATAAAAAGGGAGAATTGGTCAGCATTAAAGAAACAAATTCCCTTCTTATTTGCCACGGAAATGTTTGGCAGAGATAATGACAATGAAAAAGAGATTTATTACAAGAATGCAAAATTAAGAAAATCATGGCGAGATCCAAGACAGCCTTCAACATTTCAACCTAAACAGAATCTATTGTGTTGCTGAGGTCTCTGTATTTTGTGGAATTAAAAAAGAATACTTCATTGCAAATTGCTGGAACTTTGATAAAGTGTTACTTTTGAACACCATAGTGAGCAATTGGCTGGTTTGAATGACATTTTTTGAGTTAAGAAGTTGATTTGTAATTTTGTTACATAGCCGTATCAATGCAATACATCAAGTAATCATGGAGCTAGAATGAGAAGTCCTTCTGCATGTAGCATATTATTCAAATGTGTTAGCTTAAGGCTATCTATTGTTTCAATCCATGTAATTCTCATTTTCTTGGTAAGGGTTCCAACAATTCCAAGATAAAAAAAATTTCTTTGATGAATTCATCCAATCCAAACTGGAATGAATCTTACATGATAGAATCCGCAAATTAACTGAAAGACGACATATGGTGAAAGAAAATACTTGATGATAGAATTATAATGCCACGAATTTATGAGTTTTTTATGGAAGAGCGCACATTGCTGGTGAACCGGAAGTTATCTGGAAGTGGACCATGAATTGCCAAGAGGAGTCGCAGTGTGTAGTCATAAGGATGGAAAAAACTATTGTAGCTAACAGAAGGTACACAAGTCAATCAGTATCGGCTGGGTCACTGTGAAGAGGGGGGGGTATGATGTTGAAAGACCTGACACCCCTAATGAACATCGGTTAGAAACATCACCGATGATGTGTAGTAAAAAAATAATGTGTAATTTACAAAATATGAATGAAAGATTTTGTAAAGAACTCTAAGGCAAAACTTAGCAAATATCTGTTACTGCTGTTTCATTGTAGTTGTGAAATTTGGTCTAGGAAATGTGTAAGAAAATGCCCTAACTATTATGGGATAGAGGTAAGTTGATATGTTAATAAATAGTCAAGTTTAATAACTTAGGCCAGGAAAATTGTGAATGACACAAAACTTTTAACAGGGTTTTTTTTTTTCTATTGGACATATGCTTTTCATAGATATTTTTATTGTGTTTCAAACTTTTTTCTTTTTTTCTTTTTTTTTTAAGCTTTTCACCCCAACCAAGGCTAGAAGCCACTAGCACGCCAGGAGTTACAGAAGGTTTGGAGGAAGAGCAGATAGGAGTGGTAGAGGAAAGGATGTGGAGAAGGGAAGTGGATAGATCAAGGCAACTGGAGATGTCGATTGACATTACACTTAAATAGTTGGAGATTATATTTGTCAGGGAAACAGCAATAAGGAAGGGAGTTCCACAGGCGAGAGGTGTGAGATATGAAGCTATTGGAGTAGAAGAGACGTCTACATCTAACAGTTTCAACAGTGAAGGGGTGGGAACGGGATGCCAGCCTCGTAGGACGCTTAAATTCATGAGGCCTGGGAATGAGCGAAAGCAGCTCATCGGAGCAATTACCATGAAATTTGCATGTCTTTGTCTACTTAACCATTATCTGATTTCTGATTTAACCATCACCCACCCACTCTTTCCTTGTATTAAACGTGTCCAATCTTTCTGATTTAACCATCATCCCCCCCACTCTTTCCTTGTATTAAACATGTCCAATCTTTCTGATTTAACCATCATCCCCCCCCACTCTTTCCTTGTATTAAACATGTCCAATCTTTCTGATTTAACCATCGTACCCCCCCCACTCTTTCCTTGTATTAAACGTGTCCAATCTTTCTGATTTAACCATCACCCCCCACTCTTTCCTTGTATTAAACGTGTCCAATCTTTCTGATTTAACCATCACCCCCCCACTCTTTCCTTGTATTAAACGTGTCCAATCTTTCTGATTTAACCATCACCCCCCACTCTTTCCTTGTATTAAACGTGTCCAATCTTTCTGATTTAACCATCATCCCCCCCACTCTTTCCTTGTATTAAACGTGTCCAATCTTTCTGATTTAACCATCATCCCCCCCACTCTTTCCTTGTATTAAACGTGTCCAATCTTTCTGATTTAACCATCACCCCCCCACTCTTTCCTTGTATTAAACGTGTCCAATCTTTCTGATTTAACCATCATCCCCCCCACTCTTTCCTTGTATTAAACGTGTCCAATCTTTCTGATTTAACCATCATCCCCCCCACTCTTTCCTTGTATTAAACGTGTCCAATCTTTCTGATTTAACCATCATCCCCCCCACTCTTTCCTTGTATTAAAAGTGTCCAATCTTTCTGATTTAACCATCATCCCCCCCACTCTTTCCTTGTATTAAACGTGTCCAATCTTTCTGATTTAACCATCATCCCCCCCACTCTTTCCTTGTATTAAACGTGTCCAATCTTTCTGATTTAACCATCATCCCCCCCACTCTTTCCTTGTATTAAACGTGTCCAATCTTTCTGATTTAACCATCATCCCCCCCACTCTTTCCTTGTATTAAACGTGTCCAATCTTTCTGATTTAACCATCATCCCCCCCACTCTTTCCTTGTATTAAACGTGTCCAATCTTTCTGATTTAACCATCATCCCCCCCACTCTTTCCTTGTATTAAACGTGTCCAATCTTTCTGATTTAACCATCATCCCCCCCACTCTTTCCTTGTATTAAACGTGTCCAATCTTTCTGATTTAACCATCATCCCCCCCACTCTTTCCTTGTATTAAACGTGTCCAATCTTTCTGATTTAACCATCACCCCCCCACTCTTTCCTTGTATTAAACGTGTCCAATCTTTCTGATTTAACCATCACCCCCCCACTCTTTCCTTGTATTAAACGTGTCCAATCTTTCTGATTTAACCATCATCCCCCCCACTCTTTCCTTGTATTAAACGTGTCCAATCTTTCTGATTTAACCATCATCCCCCCCCACTCTTTCCTTGTATTAAACGTGTCCAATCTTTCTGATTTAACCATCATCCCCCCCACTCTTTCCTTGTATTAAACGTGTCCAATCTTTCTGATTTAACCATCATCCCCCCCACTCGTTCCTTGTATTAAACGTGTCCAATCTTTCTGATTTAACCATCATCCCCCCCCACTCTTTCCTTGTATTAAACGTGTCCAATCTTTCTGATTTAACCATCACCCCCCCACTCTTTCCTTGTATTAAACGTGTCCAATCTTTCTGATTTAACCATCATCCCCCACTCTTTCCTTGTATTAAACGTGTCCAATCTTTCTGATTTAACCATCATCCCCCCCACTCTTTCCTTGTATTAAACGTGTCCAATCTTTCTGATTTAATGCTATTTACCTCTTTTTTCCTCAAAACCAATTGTTAAATTGTTTGGGGGGGGGCATCATGTCCAAGCCTCATTTTTGCCAAGAATAAATTTAGAAGTAATTTACTTATTTTAACAAATTTCTCATATGGAAAATAAAGTTCTTTCTTCACTTCTAACTCAGTAAGAAACAGCTCACTTTAAAGTAGTGATTAAGTGGATACTCATTACTAACTCTTAGATATTCACTGATAGCTCCACAATTGTTTCCTTGTGTCAGACTAAGCCGAGCTTAAGTAAGTGTAACTTTAAATGTTGGATGAATTATTCATGAACATTCTTAGTTTATGAGTATGGAGGGCGTTATGTGCACTTGTTAAATCGCTTCTCTTCAAATTCCTTCTTTCTCTAAATATGGAAAATTATCTGAATATATGAAAATTGAATCATAAAAATTCAATCATTATTATAAAAAAGATTAAATAATTTTCAGTCAGTTTTTTTATTAAACCAGAAACCCAGTTTTTCTTAAAGTTCAGCATCTTTTCCAAACATTAATATTCCTTAGCTTTATATCTTCTTTCAACATTTTAATTTTTTTTTCTCGTTTTCTGTATTGATCGCCACTAAATATTAGAAAGTATAGATACTTGGGATGGAACCCAGAGTTTCTTTATATCTCATTTCAATATTTTAATATTTTTTCATTCGCATTTTCTGAATTGATCTCTACAAAATGTTAGAAAAGAACTTCATACTTGGGATGTAACCATAATTTTCTTTTATCTTGGTTTGGTTTGTTTTACGGCATATCAACTTCAATGGGTCATTTAATGCCGACAACTTTTTTTTTTTTGGTAATACTTTTATTTTGTCAAAAATCTATTTCTGTTAATATTGTTTCCTCAAAAATGTATAGATGGTAATATTATTTTTTCAAAAAACGTATAGCTGGCAACATTATTTTTTCAAAAACGTATTATCAGAGGCCTTGCTGTTGGATGTAATTTATTGTCATACCCAGGATACGGATGTAGTTTATTGTCATACCCAGGACGCAGATGTAGTTTATCGTCATACCCAGGACACTTTATATCTTGTTTTAATAGTTTTTACTTTTTCATTTTGTGAATTGATCCCCCACAAAATGTTGGGAAGTATATTTGATACTTGGGATGTGATTCTAGGTTTCTTTGTATCTTGTTTTAACATTTGAATATATTTTTTTTCAATTTCTGACTTGATCCCCACAAAATGTTAGAATGTATACTTCGTACTTTGGATGGAACTCTAAATTTCTCTGGAAAAAAATATGATCTTCTTATCAAATCATATGTATTTACGTTTTTATTTTCCCTATTTTTATAGAAGGATATTTTGTTTTTCTAATGAAATCTGGCAAATGATATTCTGCTGATAGCTAATCAATTCTTGTCTTTTATAAGTGTTATGGTCCAAGTTCCTTCTACCACGGTGATGGTCCAAGGTAGAACCAATGAAGACTAACTCGAACACAGGTATGGAATAACACAGATATATTACAAACAGAGATATATACAAAGAAGTAGAAGTATTAGTAATGACTATCAGATTTGGTTAGAGTGAACTTTGTTGTCTCGACAAATATCACTATTCCAATGTTCTTACAATAATCCTCGGCTCCCTCTTCAGGCGCAGTATTTATAATGTCCGGAATAGTCCTTTATTATTATGGGTAAGTTCCCATAACAATAAGTGAGCCAATTCAGTCAGATAAAGTATTTATAATGTCAGAAGTAGTAACTAAAAATAGAAAGACAGTTCCAATTTTAAGCACCTTATTTGAATATTCTGTTCTTGGAAGGAAAATAGACTGATTGAAAATTCGACTTTCATGTTCTGATGCATTTAGTAATGATAGGAATTTTTTTTTATAAGTAAATGTTTGAAGTATTACTCAAAATGTTCATGTCTATTGCATAGCGAGTTCTGAATATCTTTATCAATGTCTTGATGCTTGTTTATGATTTCATGCCCCTACTTGATGGACCAAATTTTGATGTGCGAAAAGAAATCGGTCTGTATACCTTGAAAATGGAACTAACTTAATATGCAATGTCTTAGATGCCTGCTCGTGGAAATAGAACAATTTACACTGCTGTACCAAAAGTCTTGGTATAGCAGTCATTCTAATGTGTCATCACCATAACTTGACATCATAAAAATGTGCAGACGTATATCAGCTGTGCTCTGACATTTGGTTAATCAATGTGAACACTGATTAAGTTATTCATGTGAAATGTGATAGAAATTATCAGTACAAACACAGCATGATAGTAGGTTTCAGATGGGACATTCCATTTATGAAATTGTGAAGACAATTGACATATCTCGATCAAGTGTCACATGCATACTAGGAATGCCTAATGGATGACACTATGCACTGTATGAAGCGCATTGGTCAACCACAGGTTGTGATTAGAAGAGACTGGCTTAAATTGCTTGTAGTAATTGGCTCAAATTTGCTGGAGGTACCAGACACATATCCAGCAGGTCAATTCAGCATTCATTAGCTTCCATGGGATATTGGAGCAGAAGATCCACTAGGTTGCCCCTGTTAACCCCAGACACAAAACTTTATCTGAGATGATGATAATGTTAATCGGACCCTGGAAGAGTGGCAAAGTTTTGTGTGGTCCATAGAATCACATATCCAGTTGTTTTGCACTTATAGTAGGATTTTGGTGTGGCACAGACACAGTGAGTCCATGGATCTCAGTTGTCAACAAAGCACCATACATGCCGGTGATGGTTCAATAATGGTGTGAGATGTATTCATTTGGTATGTTTTGGGTTCAAATCAATACTGCAGTGGAGACTTACCTTGCTGACCCCAAAGGGCCAGAGTCGAGTGTATGTTTTGTAATGGACTGTGTAGACGGCAAATTGGTGAGCTTTGGACTGAAGGTGAATTGGGTAGCACTTCGTGGGGACAGAGGTGGTGGTGTCACTTGTAGCCATTTTTATTGACTGGTTCTGAGTGCTCATTGGCCGAGTGATAACTGATCAGGTGCATAAAAGCATGGTTTGCTCATTCAAATGGCAGTCTTGTTTTTGGCGTGAGAAGTTGCTTACCTGAGATTGAGTAACGGAAATAGTCAGCATTTGTGGAACTGATTTTCCTATTGGACTGTGTACCACTGTTTTGCACATTGGACTTCTATATAGTATTTTTTTTATGTGTGCTTCCAACCAATTCTCACACAAATACTTTGTTTTTTTTAAGCATATCACTCCAAGCAAGGCAGGAGTGCCACTAGCACACAAGGGGTTACAGAGAGCGAGGACAAGTGTAAAGCGGGGTTTTTGAGGAGAGGATATAGAGAGGGATGGGGATCAGGATCAAGGCACCAGATGATGTCAGTTGACATTACATTTGAATATTTGAACATTATAGCTATCAGGGAAGCAAGTAAGAGGAAGGGAGTTCCACTGACAGGAAGTGCGAGATAAGAAGTTGTTGAAGTAGAAGAGACAGCTACATTTAACTGTTTTGATAGTGAAAAGGTGGGTCCGAGATGCCAACCTAGTGGCACTGCTTAAATTCATGCTCGTCAGAGCAGTTGCCATGAAAGTACTTGTAGAAAAGATAGAGAGAAGTCACAGCATGTCTGAGAATGTGACTGTAGACGAGGAGCCAGATCAGGACCTATCACATTGCATATCTGTCTCTGGATTTTGTCAAAGACCTAGAGATGAACAGCAGGGGCATCAGACCATATATGGCAGCAGTATTCAATGCAAGGACGAATGGTTGATTTGTAGATTTGAAGGATGGACCCGGGCGAGAAAAACCTTCTGGTGCGACACAGAGAACCAACATTGCTTGCAGTAGATGAAGCTCTTGATTAGATATGTGTGTGGTATAAGAGTAAGGGTTGTTGCCAACACTGTGGTTTGAAACTAGATCGCCAGTGAGTAACACAGGCAATTCCATTATTAAGTAGATCATGTGATCATAAAGGAAGTGAATAAATAGGAAGTAGCGCGATGACTATACAATCACTGTTCAGTCTTCTTGTCTATTCACTATTACTATATGTTCACTCCGTCTACTACTATATGGATTACGATTCTCTTCTGATCATTATACGATTAATATGATATATTATCTTGTAATATATGTAGTATCATTATTATTCTTTATTGTTTTTTTTTCATTTCTCAGTTTATATTAAGGTCTAATGTTTTTATAACTTTGTGTGGTGTACTTTTTTTCTTAATTTAATGAATTTAAAGCAGAAATATGTTTTTTACAATTTTGTTTATTTTTGTAATAATCCTTTAAAAATTTTGTAATAATCCTTTATTAATTTTGTAATAATCCTTTAATAATTTTGTAATAATCCTTTAATAATTTTGTAATAATCCTTTACTAATTTTGTAATAATCCTTTAAAAATTTTAATCCTTTTAATAATTTTGTAATAATCCTTTAAAAATTTGTAATAATCCTTTAATAATTTTGTAATAATCCTTTAAAAATTTGTAATAATCCTTTAATAATTTTGTAATAATCCTTTAAAAATTTGTAATAATCCTTTAATAATTTTGTAATAATCCTTTAATAATTTTGTAATAATCCTTTAATAATTTTGTAATAATCCTTTAATAATTTTGTAATAATCCTTTAAAAAATTTAATTCTTTTAATAATTTTGTAATAATCCTTTAAAAATTTTAATCCTTTTAATAATTTTGTAATAATCCTTTAAAAATTTTAATCCTTTTAATAATTTTGTAATAATCCTTTAAAAATTTTAATCCTTTTAATAATTTTGTAATAATCCTTTAAAAATTTTAATCCTTTTAATAATTTTGTAATAATCCTTTAAAAATTTTAATCCTTTTAATAATTTTGTAATAATCCTTTAATAATTTTGTAATAATCCTTATTATTAAAAACATTATGAAGCAAATTCGAGAAAAACTCAATAATACTAAAATAAGTTTTTTGTTTTTAATTTTATTTAGCATATAAATGAAAGTTGGGGAGAGGGAGAAAATAGCTATTGATTTTGAGGAGCTAGTCTTCTAAAATGGTAAATGTCTACAGCTTATAGATTTTCTGGTCTTAGAAACATAATATTGGTAAATTTGCTGCTGCTAATGTAAAGGTTTACTAGTGATAAGATCTGTGAAAGATGTACAATAGTTGTTTCTTTTGAACCATTGCTTGGCGAATATTTTACCGGCTTCTAATTGGCAAGGGAGGCGAGCGCGACACAACAATTCCCAAAATACTTTCTCTCATATTATTCCAGTTTCTATTTGAATTTTAACAATGAATTTTGTCGAGAAAAATCTTTTTATAAAAAAATTTAATAAGATACTCAGTGAGATAATAGTTTAGAATCCAATAAAATCAATAATCAATCATTTTTAGATTTTAGCCAAAAAAAACAAAAATAAAATACTTACATTAATGACAGTTTGGCTTTTGAAATAAAATTAACAATGACAAAAAGTAGAAAACTTATTTTGTCTAAGTGATTAGATGAGAAAAAATGATTTATACTCCTTAGACCTTATGCAGTCCAGTTTGAAAGATTAAAATCCAAGAAATTTAAATTCTGCTTAATGAATTCTATTTTTTTAGATTGATTTTATTAATTATAGATTGAAGTACTTGTTATATATTTATAGATTTGATTATGATTATTTTTTAAAAATGTCTTTTAAGGTTTAATTTCAAAGAAATTACCAATAATTAATACGTCTTTTAAAGGGTTCATCTGTACCAATAAGAAATGAAGTCATCATTTGGGCAGTAGGCACGGACAGCAAAGTTTGTAGGAATAAACACCAAACATGAAAATATTTATTAGTGGATGTTTGTTTGGACTAATGAAAATAGTTTTTTTAATTTTTCAAAAGTCCATCATAGTTCTCACTTCACTCGAAGGATGGATATGAAATAATGAGTCTATTAAAGAAATATTCAGAGGAAAAATTAACAGGAGATAACTGATAACTGACATCCATTAAACATGGCACGTGGAACTAGAACAGTCTACCCCAGGGAGCGAAATAAAGGGTTCAGTTCGACATTCCAACCATCTGAAGAAGGCCAGAGATGAGGACAATAGTCCGAATAATGTAAATAATGTAAAGAAATAAAGTTCTTTAAAAATAAAATTAGGTGTGCACAAAAGTTGCTGGTGTATGTTTTAGATGTAAAGATTGAATGCAGTTGAAAATCTTTTTTCTTTTTTTTTTCTTTTTTTTCACCAAATACCCTGATAAATTAGGACAGGTATCCTCATCAGTGTTGTTTTATCACAATGTTATACCTCTTTACCTTTTCAAGGAACTTTTAACAGAAGCCTTTGTTTTTTGTTTTGTGTGGAGGCAAATTGTCTCATTCTCTGAAAGTTGTACCTGGGTTTGGTAGTAAAGGAGTCAGTCCATTCAGTAAAAAAGCAGAATGATGTTGAGAAAAATATGGATTTTCAAAATTCAGAACTCCTTACGAAGGAAGTCAGTTGTTATAAAAATTAAGGAGAAACATTGTGATAAAAACACTAAGGGTCAAGATACTAGTTAAAAGTATTATTATTAAGATACTAGTTAAAAGTATTACTATTAAGATGCTAGTTAAAAGTATTACTATTAAGATGCTAGTTAAAAGTATTACTATTAAGATGCTAGTTAAAAGTATTACTATTAAGATGCTAGTTAAAAGTATTACTATTAAGATGCTAGTTAAAAGTATTACTATTAAGATGCTAGTTAAAAGTATTACTATTAAGATACTAGTTAAAAGTATTATTATTATATCTCCTTCCCAATTGCAAACAAATATTTAACAATGTTAAACATATATCAACCAAATTCTGCAACCAATGTTCATTTACATTTCCCTTTCAATATACAAGGACTAATTTCAAATTTACACTTGTATTAATTAGCAAACTTTTGTCACAAGTCTGTTTAGAAAGATTCAAAAATTCTAAAAAAAATTTTAAATTCTAAAAAAAAATGTTAAAATTCTAAAAAAAAAAAAAATTTTAATTCTAAAAAAATTTTAAAATTCTCTTTATGAAATTTCACTGATAAATGGTAATTTGTATTTCATTGTTTTATCAGTCAGCCTCTTTAGCATTTTAGGGAAAACCCTTAAATTTTACTTTAAATTTTGTTATGTCTTTCTTACTTCTTTTTTTTTTTTTCTTTCTAAGAAAGCTCTTAAAACAGTTTCCGATCTATAAGATATTCAGGACGCTAGTGGGATTAAAAATAAAAATACTGAAATTTTTTGTTAGTCAAACATTTTGTTACTGATTTATTTTTATTTTATGAAAATCTTTAACAAATTTGAACAAAATTTTTTTTTTAAATTACCTTTTGAGAAGAAATATTTACAGACGTACATTCTAGATCATTTCCTACCATATAAAGATTCATTTTATTATTCATTGTTTTTCAATTTTTTTTCTTGTTTGAATGTATTCCTAAATCTCTTTATCAAGCTAATTTTTTTTTTTTAACATATATATTATTAAATTTATGCCACCATAGGAAATATCAAGAAAGGGGGAATATCTTTCTTGTTTTATACTCTCTATTGTGATGTCAGTTGTTAACATCGAAAATATGAATGACCCGTACAAACAATGAAACTTCTTCTCTCTTTCTTCAATTGTTGTATCTTATCAAACGCCCTGGCTGCATTATATATTCCTAATAGTTGTGCAGCTGCTTCCGTTGAGCAGACTTAGCCAGCCAGCCAGCCACATCAGTGCAGCTCACCTCAAGATGCACTTCTTCACACTCCCTCAATTACATCATTTTCCCTCTTTCTGTCTCTCTTTCTCATAACAAAGACTGAGAGAAATTAAATCTGTTCAGACTGACAGATTTACCAATTACAAATATCTGGAATCAGTCAGTAGAATTTGACAAAGATAAGTAAACAAATGGTATCCCCCACTGCGTATTGGATCTATAAATATTCACGAATGTGAAATTGCTCATATTGTTCAACTGATTTAGCATATTTTTGAAGTTATTCTAAAAACCAAGACTACTTTTAACTCGACGTCAAAAATGGAATTAAACTGTAAAAATGTTTGTCCTTTAAAGTTTAAATTAAACATAAGATAGAAAAATTATTTTCTTAAATGAAAATATACTTAAAATATTACAAGGTGTTATGATGGCAATTATATAATTAGTAGTGTGCCCCCCCCCCTCTCTCTTTTTACACACACACACACACACACACACACACACACACACACATATATATATATATAATATTACTGGTAAATACACATACATATGCAATCATATATCTAAAATATATAAATATATATACATACATACACACATATATATATATATATATATATATATATATATATATTAATACATGTTTCATTAAATAATATAGATAAGTGTTGTCTATATATTTTATGTAAGTTTTTTTCATATAGTCTAATGCTGCCTAAATACACACAATATATATATATATATATATATATATATATATATATATATATATATATATATATATATAAAATAATTCCAAGAGGATAGAATCCAGGTAGAACTCAATGTCCAGGACAGAGTAAGGATATAATAAAAAGGCTTAAACACTAATATCCATGGTCATAATTTATTCCATTGGAATCGTAAATAGGGTCCAATTCATCAGACCTACAAATTTAAAAAGAAAACAGAAAATAACAACTCAAGGAATAAAAGATAAAATTTAGTGAGAGTGTATGTATGAGAGTGTGGGACGAATGCTAGAGTAAATGAAAGCTATAGGGAGGGGTAACAGACGAGAGAAGGACTGGAAGGTCTAAAGATGAAGGGGGGATTAAAATTTAACAGAGAGAAGTTTTAAAGAGGGGAGTCAAAGACGGTTTAAGTGAGAGAAATATGAATATTTTCAAATGTCTAATACATTAAAGATACACCGGAAATATATATATAATGTTGCACAGAAACTTAATTTAATGTTTAAACAAATCTAAATTGAAGCTTTATACTAACAAATACTTCTATTAGAACATCCATATTACTACACAGGTAGGTTTAAAAGAATTACTTAAAGCCGAATCTATTAAACATCGTTATCATAAAAATCTGAATGCAATTATAAACACCCCTTTAATAAAAGCAGCCACACAACTAACAAAATAACAGTATTGTTATCCGACGAGCTGATAAAACTAATACTTTCATTATTTTAAGCAAGCATGAGTACCAATCAAAATTACAGGCCATTTTGGATGATCATAATAAATTTAAAAAGTTAACCAATAACACCATCTCCCAACTTAAAAACCATATCAATAAACTTATTACTGCTAACAATGCTGACACAGGATCTTATAAACTTCAAAAGATTATAGGTGACTATCAACTATGGATACCTTTATGGAAATGTAAAATCCATAAAAAAGATCATCCCCTCTGACCTATCATTTCACAAATAGCTACACCTGTATATTACCTTTCAAAAACCCTTAACAAATTAATTACTTCATAACTCCCAAGTAAATAATGTATTAACTCCACAGATGAATTTATACAAATTCTTCATACTGTAAAATCAAACTACTAAATAATCAAATTTATTGATTCCAGGACAAATTTACTACTTCTCTATATAGAAAACCCACTTAGCATTAACTCGTGTCGTCTTAATTATAATAGTGAATGCCTCCAATGATATAAGTTAGCCATTATAAAAAAAACTTAATCCCATGCACACAAATGATATCTTCTTCCAAAATCATATTCTATAAGAATTACATAACATTAAACAAACACTCGTTAATAATGGATTTCCTAATTCTGTCATTAATCAACAAATTAAAATGTATCTCAATAAATTTAATAATACCTCCAACAAAATCGATAATATTAATAATAATACTATTATTATACTATTCGCTTATCCTATTGTAACCAAATGCATAATAATTACAAACATGAAACACTCGTTAACATAATAAGTAGAAATGTTAAACCCATTAATAAAAATAAACAAGTTCAGCTCATCAGATATTATAAAAAAATTAAAACAATTGACCTCATAGTCTCTAATAACCCTATAAACACAACTAAATCCTCTACAAAAAACAATGTTGTGTTTCAATTTACGTCTGCTCAGAGATCCTATCTCTGATACGAATAATAAACCTACTACATGTATTCATTTTACTACAAATACACTCTCCCATAGACTGACCTGTCACCTTTCTGATCTTAGTTCTATTAAACAACATTTTTTAGAAAAACATAGCAATGTACATAATAGACAGATAGTAATTGATAATACAACAATACTCACAGTAGAAAAAACTTTCAAATATTGGAGGCCATTTACATTAAAACAAAGCAACCCACACTCAACAAAATTACATTTCAAACTAGTCACAATATATTATATTGCATCTAGACATATGGTTCCATTGTTAATATTTCGGATATTTTGTCTTTATTTTGGCCTGGAATTAAAGCAACTATACGAAGTTTAGAATGGCTCATAATCAAACATAATAGTCATTTGTTGTCTCTTATATTTATTTGAATACTATATATATATATATATATATATATATATATATATATATATTATTAGCTACCTCCACAAATTTTTGATACCTAAGGTTTAAAATGAATTTAAAAAAATGAAAAAGCATTTTTGAAGCTTTCTTTTTAGCCTTAATTGAAAGCTAAATGATTAAATTGGCATTTTCAGTAAGCAAAATATTTTGGTGTATTTCAAATAGAAATTGTATTGATTGGAATCTCAACATGTTGGTTACTTTCACAAAATCGGCCATTTTGACACATTTGTAAACAAAAGTTAATTCTCGGTTTAAAAAATTTTCAAAATATTAAAATATACTTTTCTGAAATATTATTTGAGAAATATTATCTGATTTAAAGTATAATTAATCTGATTTGAAACAAATATTATTTACTTTAAGTTGAAAATAACAGAAATTAATTTTTAAAACAAATAGTATCTCTATTCAATGCTTGTCAACACCTTGTAAATCATTTATCAAGTGATTTATGAGGTGTTGACACTTTTATTATTGTTCTATGGAGACTTTATCTGATAATACATAATTTAAGAAAATAACTGGTGAATGCTTTTTTTATATAATTTTTAAGTACTCAGTAATCTTAAAAATGTTGGAAATATTCTCCGTAATCTAATTTTAGGAATGTTGACTTTAATTTTACTATCATTCTCAATCTTATTTTCTGATGATGTTGTGTATGGTCACCCATACTTTAAAAATTAACATGTTTATATACATAAAAAAAATTTTTTAATTATTTTAAAAATCTTTGGTGCTATGAATATTACAGTAATATATTCTAAGCTGTAAAAAACTAAATGCAGAAAATTAAATTTGGAAGACTGCTGATAGCAAGGCATTTCCTAGTCAGTTTTTCTTGCTCAATATATTCAGCAAGGAAGAATTCTATACTGAAATAATTCCTTACTCTCCAGATAGAATCATTTTCAAAAGCAACATTCAAATCTTTATCATTTATAGTTTGGGTCAACCTCTCTCCTAGTTTTCTAAATTGATATCTCCACTTACAAATAAAAAACATAAAACATAAAAATCATAAATTAAGATTTTCCTTATTTGTCTTAAAGATGTACAAATTAATATCACTGCCATAAACAGACAAAAATTAATTTTGTTATTACCACTTATGATGATAATGAAAAAGTAAAAATGAAATACGGGCGAGGCTAACCAGTTTCAAACCTCACTCAACAGATCTAAATCGAGATTAATAAAGTAAATTATTTAAAAAAGAAAAATAGACAAAGTGTATTGGGGGGAAATTAGATGGTGATTAGTTGGAGGTCCAATACAAAGTCCTTCTGTTTACATAGAGAAGGCTTTAATGATAGAATATCAATGGCCTCCAACACTTTTAGGTGGTGATTAGAGTGGGGTCTGCGTAAGGATGTTCTCTCTCCACATCATAATAGTTCATTAATTTATTCTTTTAAATGTAGTTGTGGTTCACACTACATAGGGAGAACAATGCAAAGTCTGGATGTTAGAATAAAACATGTTCCAGCGAAAATCTGAAACCTTAAGTACACTCCCTCGGACATTTTGACCAATACATACGGGTCTTCCATCGCAGAACACCTTATGAATAGTCATAATTGTGTTAGTTTTAGTGTGGACACTTTTACCATCCTTAGCAGGTTCCACTCTAATTACCACCTAAAAGTGTTGGAGACCATCTATATTCTATCATTAAAGCCTTCTCTATGTAAACAGAAGGACTTTGTATTAGGCCTCCAACTCATTACCATTTAAATTTTTTTTTTTTTTCCCCAATACACTTTGTCCATTTTTCTTTTTTAAATAATTTACTTCATTAACCTCGATTTAGCTGTTAAGCGAGGTTCAAAACCAGTTAGCTCGCCCATTTTCATTTTTACTTTTTTATTATCATCATGAGTGGTAATAATAAAATTAATTTTTGTCTGTTTATGGCAGTGATAAAATTTTGTATCACTAAACATGTCTTTAAATTAATAATTTTTTTTACTGATTAACAAATAATTTGTTATTTAAAACCTGTACAAAGAAGTTGATTTTTGAGTTGTGAAATTGGGTCTCAGTTACCATAGAAATCAGCTACCAAATTGGCAAATCAGTCGCAGGAAGGTTTAAAAAAAATGAATTTAGATATGAACTTTATTACATGTAAATATGCTACTCCCAACAATTCTTTATGCATATCTAGGTTAGATGGTTAGCAGATGGGCCCCATGATCCTTACAAAGTTGTGTGATTTCTAAGCCAAGTGATTATGAGACAAATGTGCCTATTAAGTAACCCAGTACCAGAATGTCTTGGATAATAGAATCATTAGTGATTGATCAACTAACCATGTGATTGTATATTAAATAAGTAAATGGTTCATCCTTATTTCAACAAGGCGTACCAAATTGTGAAATAGTTTTGTGTTTGTCTTTGCAACATGGTTCTTGTCATGAATCAGTTGATTACTTTATCTGTTGTTTGGCAGAATCAGGCCATAACTTTCACTAACAATCGATGTCATCAGCCATGAATCTAGAACAAATTATTATTGATAAGAGATTTTTAATAAATATGTCTGTCGTCATGTGTAATGAACATAGTTTTCTATTCGGTTTATTAACTGACTTTTTAAACAAGTTTATTGAAGAATTTCACATTTAAACAAGTTTATTGAAGAATTTCACATTTAAACAAGTTTATTGAAGAATTTCACATTTAAACAAGTTTATTGAAGAATTTCACATTTAAACAAGTTTATTGAAGAATTTCACATTTAAACAAGTTTATTGAAGAATTTCACATTTAAACAAGTTTATTGAAGAATTTCACATTTAAACAAGTTTATTGAAGAATTTCACATTTAAACAAGTTTATTGAAGAATTTCACATTTAAACAAGTTTATTGAAGAATTTCACATTTAAACAAGTTTATTGAAGAATTTCACATTTAAACAAGTTTATTGAAGAATTTCACATTTAAACAAGTTTATTGAAGAATTTCACATTTAAACAAGTTTATTGAAGAATTTCACATTTAAACAAGTTTATTGAAGAATTTCACATTTAAACAAGTTTATTGAAGAATTTCACATTTAAACAAGTTTATTGAAGAATTTCACATTTAAACAAGTTTATTGAAGAATTTCACATTTAAACAAGTTTATTGAAGAATTTCACATTTAAACAAGTTTATTGAAGAATTTCACATTTAAACAAGTTTATTGAAGAATTTCACATTTAAACAAGTTTATTGAAGAATTTCACATTTAAACAAGTTTATTGAAGAATTTCACATTTAAACAAGTTTATTGAAGAATTTCACATTTAAACAAGTTTATTGAAGAATTTCACATTTAAACAAGTTTATTGAAGAATTTCACATTTAAACAAGTTTATTGAAGAATTTCACATTTAAACAAGTTTATTGAAGAATTTCACATTTAAACAAGTTTATTGAAGAATTTCACATTTAAACAAGTTTATTGAAGAATTTCACATTTAAACAAGTTTATTGAAGAATTTCACATTTAAACAAGTTTATTGAAGAATTTCACATTTAAACAAGTTTATTGAAGAATTTCACATTTAAACAAGTTTATTGAAGAATTTCACATTTAAACAAGTTTATTGAAGAATTTCACATTTAAACAAGTTTATTGAAGAATTTCACATTTAAACAAGTTTATTGAAGAATTTCACATTTAAACAAGTTTATTGAAGAATTTCACATTTAAACAAGTTTATTGAAGAATTTCACATTTAAACAAGTTTATTGAAGAATTTCACATTTAAACAAGTTTATTGAAGAATTTCACATTTACAATTGCTTTAGTCACAGATAGGGAGGGGGAAGAAAAAAATTGAAATTTCTGTGACCCCCACTCCCCCAATAATCTCAGATGAATGTCTGAACTAAAAACATGATCATGAAATTTGTGATTTTGATTTAAAATGTTATGGTCCATATTTAAGAGACAATATTCCAATTTATTAGCTGATAATTTCAAATTATCCAACTTAACAATTGTGATATCTTGTCAAAATAAGATTAATGTTTCTTCTCAATTTACCATATAAAAATTTAATTCTGATTCTGGAAAAACATTGTAGTTTTCAGCCTCACCAACTTAACACCTAGAATACAAACTCCCCCATATATTAAGACTGAATATTATTAACGGCTAGTAAAGAGACAGTTTGTTAAAGGACATTTTAGAAAGGAAAGTGAGATAAGCAAACCCAAGTGGAAACATATCAAAAGAACAATCAGAGATTGAATGACAAGGTTATAAAAAAAAAAGAAAAAAGTGGAACATTAAAAGAAAAACAAACAGAAAAATTTTCTGCTTGAAAATTGTTTTTCTTCTAAAACTGAAAAGACATTTGTCCCTCCACTATTGGATAATTGGCTCACTTTCAAATTCCAGGAAATGGCTTATGGTTTTACATAAAAAGTTGCAAGGGTAAAACAATAAAATTGGATTTCCTGAATGGGTCACTTTCATTTTTTATTTACCATGACTCATATTGAAGATTCATTTTATTGAATTACATAAAAATTTTGTTCAGCTTATACTAAAATAAGACAATTTTTTTTAATTTTCCTGAAAAATATATTGACTATTTTGTTCTATTATACTATCATAGTTCAACCAACTTCATAATTCCTGGAAATTTTTATCTTTTTCAGTTAAAAATTGCTCCAGGTATTTTTTTCTATTTTCTTTAAAAAGAAGGAAAACATTAACGTCTTTAAAAGACTTTAATGTTTTTCTTCTTTTTCATGAGATTTTCATAAAGACCATAAATAATAAAGCAGGGGGACAAAATTTAGTGAATGTGATTGCTCCATGAAAACTATCTGTAGTGATATTGGCAAATTAATATGCCTAATTTGCATAAGTGCAAGAGAAAGTCTATATAACTCGTCACTGAGAATAACATAGTAGTACAAGCTCAGCGACTGACTAGTGCTAAACCTTGACTTCACAACACTATCCAACAAAGTTGTAACAACTTTTGTCTGGTTACCAAAGAAAGATTCAACCTAGCATTAACTTGATGGAATAATATAGCTTCTCTTAACCAATTCCAAATACTTTTCATTGATTGTTACTTTCAGTTGTTCAAATTATGATCAATACTTGTTTGAATTAGTTTTCTTCTCCTTACTGATTGGGGCTCAAAGTAGAAAACTCCCTTCCAGTTCTGTCATATACAAAGCATCATCATCTTTGGCTGAAGACAGGCTTCTATTACAGTTAGTGGTGGCTTATTTTGCTTGAATTATGATCTTGTGAATTCTATGTTGTTATAAAGTACCTACTTTTCATCCCCATTTACAAATTGTTTACAAAATGGAACATTTAAATTTATGTATCACTATATAATTACTAATGATTTGTATATATAGAATTTTTTTTCTATCTTTTCTCCCAATTTTTTTTTTTTTATCAACATGTAATTTTCCAGGAGCTATATAAGAAAACTCCCATATACAAATGCATGCACTTTCTGTAAAAGATTTGATCACAAAATGACCATAGGGTCAAAAATGGTTTTTAGACGGAAACCTCAGTAACAATAATCCAGACCATTCTACCAACAACTTCTAGTTCTCTATGACGGTATGACAATGCCAAATCCATACAAATGCAGACCGAACTCTCGATGTTGGTTCCTATTGATATGTTCCTCTTATTTGTAGTTGTCTTGTCTATTAAAGAGAATGCAGATATTGTTATTATTCAGAATCTTGAATTTTGATTTTTGGCACATCTATTGCAGCAAACTTAAATCTTTCAGTTGTCTACCTATAAAAAGTTACTTTATAAAAAAATATGTTGACTTTGTAATATCTTTATCAATATATAATTTTATTGTCACCAGCTTAGATGCAACTATTTCCAGAGATATACAGTCCTGGGTATGACAATAAAGTAGATCTGATAACAAGGCCTCTGATCATGAGGTTTTGAAGAATGTAGAACCACCTCTTAATTGCTGGTGTTCCCAGGTCCACCCTGACCTGGAGTGGTAGCACCTTTTAGGGTCCAAGCTATGGGCAAATACTTAATCCCAAAACTGGGAAAATACACTATAAAAGTGTAAAAATATGTTTTAATACCAGCAATAAATTTTTTGAAGGAAAAATTATTACCAACAATACATTTTTGATGAAAATAAATATTACCAGTAATACATTTTTGAAGAAAAAATATTACCAGCAATAAAAATCTTGTTTCCATTAAATAACTGTTGTGGCCTTGTTAGGGGCCAGAAATAAAGACACAAAGAGAGAAAAGTGAGTTAAACAAATATATTAACAGAAATAGTAATACAAACGAGAGTGTTACAGCAAGAATGTTCAGTCTGATTGTCAGAGCTGATTGCTGGAAACTTCTCTCTCCAAAAGGCAGTACCTGCTCCTATTTATAGTTGGGAGAGTCCATGGATTGTGGGCAAATTACCACAACAATAACCCATTGAAGTTGATATGCTGTAAAACAAAACGGAACAAAACAAACCAGAGATACAAATTTCATTCAATAATTTTTTTTTTTTTTTAGTCAAAATTCCAAGCAAAAGAGAAAGAATTTAGGGGGGGGGGCAAAAGGTTACAAAAATTGTCAAATGTCATCTGTAATAAATTATTTTGTTCATTTCCCAAACTGCAAATACCAGTCCCTTATCTCGAATCACTATTGTATCTAATAAATTTACTTACGAATGTATATACAGCAGACTAATCACACATAAGTAATATTTTAATCTACTGATGTTGTTGGTGTGTGCCATTCATGCCACCAATAATAACTTAGACATCACTTATAATAATCTGAAAGCAGGAAATGACGCCTTGCTCTTGTACTGACATTAGACCAATCATTGTCTATAATGTTGCCTATATACATATGATATTAACTTTATCAGAATTTTTTGCTTTTCCTCTTCTTTTACATCTCTTAGATTAACCATCATTATTCTACAATTTACCATCCATTATTTCTTCATTTTCTCCTCATTGGCAATTTCCATTTTTTTTTTTTTTTCTCTAAAGTGTTAAGAGTGTTTTTCTTTATTTCTCATGAATAATTACATTAATGTTGTTGCACAAGATTTTGGGTGGATTTTATTTTGTTTAAATAAGACAATATTGTCTGCCTTCATTTCATAGCCTCTTACCCATTTTCTCTTTCTCACCATGATCTCTCTCTCTCTCACTCTCTCTCTTACTCTCTCTCACTCTCTCTCTCTCTCTCTCTAAACCTTCTGAAATCATGCTAGCTTTCTTGTTTGTTGACTTTAGACAAAAAAAATAATTGATCTGAAGTAAGTTTTTTTACCATTTGTATTTTTGCTTCAATTCATGCTGCCTCTGACGTCATGACAGAATATAAATAGAAAATCTCGTGGAACAATTACATTACTTTTCTCTGTTTTTGTCGGGTGTAAACAATTTAAAATTTCCCTGAGTTTTGAGGAGAAAAGGGTGAAAAAATTCCATGATATTGTTGCTGACTTTAGGAATACTTAGTCTTCTTTTGTGTGCAGAAGAACCACGGAAATATTGACTTTCATATCATGGATTTTAAATTAAGTAATGAGGAAAAATTCTTTGAACCAAATTTATTTATCTGAATAGATTGTCAGAATAATGTTTTTACTTTTCAGCATTAGTTTATCATAGAATTTGTAAATTAATTATGCACAAGTTATCATATCGGACGAATAAGAAAGTTTCTTTATCAACCTTAAAAATTAAACGTAAACAAAATAGATTTGAATCAAGAGCCGCTCATAGGTTTTATTTTGTAAACCTGAGAGCAGCAAACAGAATATATTTTATCAATAGCTTAAAAGACGCCCTTTCGGCCAGCATTTAAGCTAGTTGCTGTGAAGGGCTCTTAATTGGGCCTTTGGCTTGTTCAGGAGTTTGAGAGTCTTTGCATATTCTCAGCATTGGAACCTCTCCTGGCTGCCGTTTGATCTGGGTTCTCATTTGCATGGGACTTTCTTTTCCTCACTGCAGACTTGGCTTTTTTTTATTGCAATCTGGTCCTCTGTTGGTGGAGATTTCTTTTAGTGAGGCAAACTGCTGCCATATGCGATAGACAATAATAAACTACAGAAGAACTCAAAATTGATTGCTGCATTTAAGTATTGCATTAATAATTAAACTTACCTTTTAAAAGTTCAATGATAATTCTTCTGCCAGCCAATTAAAGACAATTTCATGTGTGTAGGTCCTTACTTTCTGTACAAACAATTATTATTTCATGGGTGACTTTCACTGAATTTTGTAATTTTGATTATTCCCAAATTTATTTCCATGTTATAAAATTGTTATTGTACAAAAAATATTGTCACAAAAAATCACATAAAAAAACTCACCAAAAACAATCACAGTAATGAAAACTTGGAATGCAAAATTTCTGTAACATGAGCTATTGAAAGTTAGAGAGTTGTGTCCCTTTAATTGAAAAAGTGTGACACAGTGACATTTACATTTATTATCTAGAAGCAACTGCTTTTTTGATGTGGCAAATAATAATTTGATAACCTAATACCTTTTTCCTTCTGTTTAAACAAAAATTTTTCTGTTGTTTTATAATTGAATAATATTACCTTATAATTAATGAGAAAAAAAAGAAATTAATATGTGAGAATTCCCTTTTCTTTTCACTTAATTTAACTGGCCCTCAAATTGGTTCAGCTTGATGAGAATTCTTGATTTTCTGAGTCTCTTATCAATACTTGCAGAAGGAAACACAAATAATGCTTGTCTTCCACTCGTAAAAGACAAAAATCTTTAGCAAATATAAAGATTGTTACAATTTGGATAAACATTTTTCGTTCAGTTTGCTTATAAAACAAAAACAAAATACATTGAACTTTGAACAAGTGCCGCTCATAGGTTTTTATTTTGTAAACCTGAGAGCAGCAAAGAGAATATATTTTATGAATAGCTTGAAAGACGCCCTTTCAGGCAGCATTTAAAGCTAGTTCCTGTGAAGGGCTCTTGATTGAGCCTTCTGCTTGCTCAGGAGTCCCTAAGTCTTTACATATTCTCAGCATTCTTTGACATTTTGTTTCTCATTGACAATAAAAAACAAAAATGAGTAAATTGGAACACATTATTTTGTTAAGTAGAATTCCCCTTCAAATTAAAATGATCTTCTATCACAGGGGTGGGCAAACTACGGCCCGTGGGCCACATGCGGCCCGCCAAACAATTTCGTGTGGCCCACTTTAAAATGTTATTTATTAAAACTATATTTTTCCTTTAAAAGCCCTTTATTTTGCCAATTTTAAATATCAATTATTTTGGTTTATATATACTATGCGGCCCAGTAAAACTATAAATTTTTAGAATGCGGCCCTTGTACTAAAAAGTTTGCCCACCCCTGTTCTATCATTACTAGAAGTTGTTATTCTTTCTCTTATTATTATAGTAATCCACTTCCTCTTTAAATATCTAAATTTTGAATGTTAATAACTCTCCTCAAAGTTATAGACAATTTAGGCTGTTATCCTACTTTTAAATTCAAGTGTGACATTAGGTCAAGCAGAATAAAAATCTTTGAGTATCCACGTCAAAATATTTTGATTCCCAACATAAATTCTGCCGATTTAATTTTTTTTTTATTTTAGCTCCATTTTTCAAGCAGAAGAACTTTAAAATCTGATTATACCTTTATTAATCCATAACAATTAAACAATTTTTTTTTATTCATTTCGACATTTCAAATTTGAAAATATCCTAAGAGGAAATGCAGTAATTTGCTGTAATCATTTTAAAAAATTAGATTCCACAATTCTATTTATAAAAAAAAAAAAAAAAAAAAAAGTGGGGTGGTTTAAAACAAAACCTGATAATAAAGGATACAAAAAAGTTAAAGAAGAGTGACGAGAAAAAAGCTGTGAAACAAAGAAGAGATGATATTTGCCAATCAGGTTGTGTTATCCAGACACACTTGCTATCAAAGAACATGAAGAAATAGTCTCAGTGCCAGAATGCTCCACCTGTAAACCTATACAAATTCTCTTGCATACAAACATACATAAATGTATTAACTTACATACCCACATGTACTGTTGTAAGTATACGTAAACTGCATACGTAAACCTTTGCACAACATACATACCTACAAGTAGTGACATCTTAATAAATACACATAGTCACACAACCTGGTGTTTATATAACCTTAGTGTCAGGTGATATGATCACTGTAGATATTCTCAGAGAGCGGAAAAAGCAACTAATTCTTTAAAAGGAAGCAGATATTTTTCAAATTGGACCAAAAATATTGAAACAAAATCCAGAAAAAAAGAATGATATTGCAGGCAATCAAATGATTTGGGTGGCGGAGCAATATGGCAGGTTAAAATTGGTTTCTGGAAATCTATAAAGTATTAAATTGATTGCTTTGTTCAAATTGATTCTTTAAAGCATTGTAAGATTTTTAAAAAAGAAAGTGCAGCTATCGGTGATTTTGATGCGACACTCACAGAAACACACATCACTTTAGGCATTAATAATACAATATCTTTTAAGTTTTAGGCACTTCAGTTTTGCTTTAATGCTGTCCAGTTGGAAAATATGATTATATTTGTTTATTACTGGTAAAATCCCTAAAATATTTGAATTGAACTGGATTATCTTAATGGAGTCATTTCATTCTTTGATCCTGTAAAATCTGAAATTGTAATTGGGAAGAAAAAGTATGAGAAAATTATATGAAGTGTGTTAAAAAAAAAAAAGAAAGATTTCCAGGAAAAAATTTTAAACTGTGTATTAAGTCTCTAGTTTTGTACACATAAGATTTTTGTAAAGATTTTGTGCTGGTCACCATATTTCAAAAAAGATTTTATTATTTTATTTTATTATTTTATTTTATTATTTTATTTTATTATTTTATTTTATTATTTTATTTTATTATTTTATTTTATTTTATTATTTTATTTTATTATTTTATTTTATTATTTTATTTTATTATTTTATTTTATTATTTTATTTTATTATTTTATTTTATTATTTTATTTTATTATTTTATTTTATTATTTTATTTTATTATTTTATTTTATTATTTTATTTTATTATTTTATTTTATTATTTTATTTTATTATTTTATTTTTTTATTTTATTTTTTTATTTTATTTTATTATTTTATTTTATTTTATTATTTTATTTTTTATTTAATTTTTTTATTTTATTTTATTATTTTATTTTATTTTATTATTTTATTTTATTTTATTTTATTTTTTTTTTTTTTATTTATTTATTTTATTATCTGATTGATTTATCACCACTTTTAATTCTGTCTTTTTCTCAAGAATATTTTGTGTTCATCTTGTCTGGTTTTTGCATGTCCACACTTTGAGAGCGTTTGCCCTTGACTGAGAAAAACACTAGCGTTATAGAGATCTCCCAGTCCCAGACCCACACTGACTATTGACTAATACCTGCCCAGTATCATTCATATGGAAATAGTGCCACCTACTCTATGTAGAAAGTCTTCTCTCAACAGCCCATTGTGGAAGGGGACGCAACTCCTGGTGCTTACAACACCACATACAACCAACTTGGTGTCTTTTATTGAGCTGACCTGATTCTCTGTTACATATTTGTCAATTTTTGTTTAGTTTAATTTTAGTTTTTACTTATTCCAGTCTCACTGGTGACTGGCATTTGTTTGGTCATTGCCTGAATTATTTGCCAAACTGGAGCAATGCACAGATCATACACAATCTTTTTCTGTCAGACATTCATTTTAAACACACATACACACTTTGATTCTTCTATTATGAAGCTAACAAAACTGACTTTATTATCTTTTATAAAAGTATTTTGCCATCTATATTTGCTAACAATGGCATGAATCATCAATTTATAGCCTTTGGGAATGTGCAATAGTAACAGAGTTTCTATACTTGAAGTAAGACACTCAAATACTTTCACGAGAGCCCAGCACCACTTGACGGCTCAGAAACTTTTATATTTTGAAGAGGCATCAAATGTATTTAATGACCAACATATGTTATTTGTTTATTTTATGTGAAACCTAAAAAAGGGACTGAAAATTAGTCTCTTACACTAATAAAACATACTAGCATAACAATATTGAAGAGTGCACCAGATAATTTAGAACAAATTATAAATAAAAACAAAGATATTCAATAATCTGGTCTGGTGCTTCTGCTGTTGATAAAATCCAAACAATCTGCAATATTATTGGTCCTGACCTGGCATCTCAGTTTCAGTTACTTTCCCACTGCCATGACATAGCTTCCCTGTGCCTCTTCTATAAATATTTTCATGGTAATTGTTTTGATGAACTTTCCTCTATGGTACCAAGACTTTATGAATTTAAGCACAATTGTATATTGGTGGTAAAATGGCAAGAGATGCAACCGTAAGTTCTATGCTGACAGTTTCTTCTCTTGTACTTCTTACTTGTGGAACTCTATTCTGGCTTTTTGCTTTCTAGTCAAATTTGATATTCAAAAAATTAAATGCAATATTAATTGTTATCATATGTCTTAATTCTTATTCTTTTATTGTCCTCTCTCCTTAATAATAGTTCTTCTCATATTCTCTAACACTCGGTAACCTCTTGCGTCCTAGTGGCTTTATTGCCTTTGATCTTCAAAAAATTAAATGCAATGTTAATTGTTATCATATGTCTTAATTCTTATTCTTTTATTGTCCTCTCTCCTTAATAGTAGTTCTTCTCATATTCTCTAACACTCAGTAACCTCTTGCGTCCTAGTGGCTTTATTGCCTACGATCTTCAAAGATTTAGATGCAATGTCAATTGTTATCTTCTGTCTTCTTAATTCTTGTTCTTTTATTGTCCTCTGTCCTTAATAATAGTTTTTCTCATATTCTCTAACACTCGGTAACCTCTTGCGTCCTAGTGGCTTTATTGCCTTTGATCTACAAAAATTAAATGCAATGTCAGTTATTTTCTCTTTCTAGTTCCTGTTTTTTCATTGTTTTCTCTCCTTAATAGTGATTTTTTTTTTCTCATTAACCTTTGTGGTTTTATTGCCTTGCTTCGGTTGAAATGATTAAAAAATATAGAAAAAACATCAGTATATTTTCAAAAAACTTTTACCCAGCTTTAAGTTAGAAAAATATAAAATGTTGATTCAATTAAACCACTTTTAGCTGATAATTAATAATATATATTTTCCTTTTTAACGATTTCTAACGATTTTTCTTGAAGATGACGTCACTGTGGCTTTGGAAGCAACTGCATTTGTAGATCAGCTCCCCTCTCCTCATGTTGATCATCACGTTCATGATAGTTGTCTTTAACACGCCCTTATGGGCCGTTGATTGGTCTTCTCTCTTAATGACATCCGGGATCTAGCACCCCAGGAGATTCAAATTAGGAGCTAAGTGACCACATGTTTTGGGTGGGTGGGACATGATCATGAACAAAATCTTTGAATCATATTCTCATTTCTTGCATCAGATTCAAAGCTATCATGTTAATGCCCCTGATACATCTGAAAGATGTGCCCTTAAATACCTGGTGCACCATATATATATATATATATATATATATATATATATATATAATCCACATACAAGCCTGTTTTGCTGTATCATAGTTCGTCAGTGTGGCTGAACATCTGATTGCTTCAAGGCAGGATGAAAACTCAACTGATTTGACATCAGTCAGAGATTCTACCCCTAAGCTATCGACACATGACAGAGAAAGGGAAATTTTTAATGTATTATATACATGATGTATACAAATGGCAGTAGCCAATAGTGCTCAATTCATAACTGAAGAGTGATGCATTAATAGCAGGAGCAGCCACTGTTTTTTAAAATTACCCTTTCTCTATAGTGCTCAATCAGGAAACGAGAGCATAAATAAATAATCCCGGCTTGTGGCAATATATATATTGCCACAAGCCGGGAGCACTTCAGAACCTATGAATTCATGAACACATTAAAAAAAAAAAAAATTTTGTTGAGGCTGAAACCCCAGAAGCAACAAAAATGACAAACAGCCCAAAAGACAATGAAATAATATTTATTCGCTTGACCATGAAAACAAACGTGAATGAAACAAAAGGTTTATCATGAAAAGAAAACAATTTGGGGTAACATATAACTGTAACAAGAAAAATACAATGTTTTCGGCTTCGTATGATTATGTGAAAGAATAAAAAGTATGGGTAAGAGTACGAGGTTAATCAACGTTTACTTATAGTAGTGGTATCATAGCAACAGCGACAGTTCGTGGTCATTTCCTACATAGCAGAAAACAGTGATCATGACAAGAGCTATCTCTTCTTTCATTTCTTTTCTCTGTCTTTTCTTAATAAAATTGGTTAACAACATTTCTTTGCTTCTTTTTTTTATCATAGATAACGCTGCTGTCCACAAAATAATGAGCATATTTCAATGAAAGCTCTTTCTTCCTTCTTCATTTTTTATTTCTTTCGCCCATATTCCTCTCTGTGATGATTGGTTGGCTTCCATGCATCTTTATCTTGTCGTTTTATAAGGAATATTCTTATTATACTGGATGGCAATTTCGCATCTTCCTATGGCCTGGCTAATGATATGCGTCCATCTCTCATGAGTTCCAATGACTGAATCATTTACAATTTTGTATTTTTGGCGCACGAGAAGCATTCATCTGTCACATGTCTTATCTCGGCCAATCAGCGAATCTTTTCCTTACGACCTGTTTCTCTGCTGATTTCGGCTTTATCAAGACTGAAAATGGGTGGTGTTGAGTTATTTGTTTCCATGGTTTCTGTCTGGTAGTAGTCTTCGTTTAACTGGGTTGACCGTATGAGTCGTTTTATTAGTTCCGCTCTTTTGTTTTCTACACATTTATGCAAAGATTTATAATTTATAAACAAAAGTTTGATACCGCAGAACTTGTAAATAGATTTGAACAGACAAAACCGCATTTTTTTTTCCCTTAAAGTAACCTTTTCCGGCCAATACATCATCAGAAGAATCATTGGCAAGTTACGCCCTGGGTATGACGATAAACTACATCCGCGTCCTGGGTATGACGATAAACTATGTCTGACCAAAAAGGCGTCGATCCGATCAATCGGCTGGTCATGTCATGCCCCATCACATCTAACCCATCCCAAAACAACTACAACTTACAATTAACTTTCCCACCCAAACCCTACACTAAATATACTAACACCTTACCCCTAAAATGTGATGGAAAGTGGTGGCTTAGGGTCAATCAGTAGAAAAAAAATTTAAACAATGATGTTGCCAGCTATACGTTTTTGAAACAATGATGTTGCCAGCTATACGTTTTTGAAACAATGATGTTGCCAGCTGTATGCTTTTGAAACAATGATGTTGCCAGCTATACGTTTTTGATATATCTAGTAAATACTGGATCTGGCATTAAATAACCCATAGTGGTTGATATGCCATAAAACCCCAAACAAACAAACATTGGCAAGTTAACGAGATTTGCAAAGTGATAAACAACCTGGGAGGACATGAGGAACTATGATTAAAATAAAATTTAATATTAAAATGCGAGAAAAAATAAATAGAGGGAAAGAAAAATGGCAAAAACCAGAAAAAAAAAATATTTATATATATATATATATATATATATATATATATATATATATATATATATATATATATAGTGTGTGTGTTTGAAAGATAGAGATAGGGAGAAAATAGTGGTGCTGAAAGTTCTCAATATGACCCACTTCCCAAGATTTGATCAAAAATCACTTCTTTTTTTTTCCTGAAAGAGTCTTGGTTAGGCTGATAACTTTTCAGCACCTCGTCAAATACATGAAAATTCTGTTGTTCACGTAATAGAAAAAGAATTTCCTTTCAGTAATTTCTCAACAATTGCAATAAAAATTATTGCTAAGAAAATAATTCTGATGCTCTTGAAAAGAAAAATAGTTTTTTTCAGAAAAAAATGTCACTCTTTTTTATTTCTTCTCTGGCTTTAGAATAGGTTGAGAATCTAGGAATGGTCATCACGGAATCTGTCGTGATTGTCTTAGTAAATGTTTCTTTGCTTAATTCAGTCATGAAGCAAATAGATTTTCACCATTGACTAAGCTACAAGAGATATTCTCCTCAATCCAGGATTTGAGATTATGTAGAAATCCAATTAATAAGATAATCTGATAAACTTTATCATCTCACCCATAACCGTCGTTATCATAATCATCATCATAATATTTATCGTATTTAAGACAACCAGTCAAGTCATCTGTATTTGAGATAATTGATTTTAGATTTTGTGGAGAGATAGAAAGAAAATGATACAAATTGCATGTGACAGTTGCAGCCGTAAAATTGATTTTATTGACTGAATTCCTCAGCACAAAAATAGAAAAACAAAGAATTGGTCTTCTTGTCTCTCCTTTTACTCTCACCTGATCAAAATTTTGGGTTAAAAAAAAACAAAAAAACAATAGTTTCCCTTATTCATATTCTGCACAAGTTAAAAATTGGGATAAGAATTTCTTGGTTAGAGTCTTCGTCTAGTGGCTATAAAACTCAATTCAATCCGAGTTGGTTTTTATTCTTGATCTTTGAGTTAGGAAGTTACTTTCATTGTCAAATCAAAACATTTAAATAATTTTAATGCCCAAATAAATTCTTTTGAAAATGTTGTATTCTTGGTTATTGTTAATATTTACTACAAACAATGAGTATTGTAGATTTTGGAAGTATTAAGCTGCTGAGAAAATGATTTATTTTCCAGATCCATTTTCTTTCTCCAAAATTAACTGGAAATAATAAAGCTTTGGCTATTGTCAGTTGATCATATAGTCCAACATACATCCATCCCCATTGAATAACAACACATCATATATAAATCTGTTTATTTTTGAAAGTGACAAACTTGTTTAATTTCTCACATCCTAGAGACACATTACATAGTGACCAGGGTTGTGGAGTTGGAACACAAAACCTCCTCCAACTTCTCTATTTTTGGCACCTCTAACTGTGACTCCTCTTTATGTAATTAAGTGATTATGGCCTACAAATCTCATAAAACTTACACCTATATCATTATAATTAGTTCATATCGAAGAATAAAGACATTGTGGCTTTTATATCATACCTATTCATTCTTTGATATTTTCATAATTAAGTGATTATGGCCTACAGATGTTCCTAACTTGAGTAGGCCTATATCCTTATAACTGGTTTATATCAAAGAATAAAGATATTGTGGCTATTATATCATACCTATTCATTCTTCAATATTTTCTAACAGAATTTGAAATAAAATCTTTGAAACGATATAGAAATAACTTGAAAATTCCATAATGTAAGACCATTTACATATATACATCTTTATGAAATGGACAAAGTCTGACAATTATTTTTAAGACATTTTTATGTTTATACATTGTTTTTATAGATATAAATATTTAAGTAAATGTAAAATATGCATTCTCTGACAGGAATCGAACCTGCATCCTATATGGAACCATTATATAGCCTGACGTGCTTTTACTGATTGAGCCACAGAGGAGCGTTTCGGTTAGCAAGGTCGATTTTACTGTTTTTAAACTACAATTCTCCATGATTTTCTCTCGTACATTCATATCTGCTCGATGTGTATCCAAATGTAACCAAATGACGTCACACATTATGAATTGGACAAAGTCCGACAATTATTTTAAGACATTGGCATCTGTCTGAAGTGAGAATTGAGTAGCTCCAGCCTTATGGATAAAGGCGTTAGTTAGATCCAGTGACAGGACCCAAAGAGTGTCAGTTCAATATCTGGTTAAGGCAGTGGAGAACTTGGAGAGGGGAATTAACAGGAGATAACTGATAACTGACATCCATTGGACATGGCACATGGAACTAGAACAGTCTACCCCAGTGAGCAAAATAAAGAGTTTAGTTCAACATTCCAACCACCTGAAGAAGGCCGGAGTGTACAACGGCCGAAACGTTGTAATAAATATGGTGACAAAGATGAGGACAATAGTCCGAATAATGTAAATAATGTACATAATACCTCATCTCAGAAATATAGACAGATACTGAACAACAACCAATTTCATATTTTAAAACTCTTCATTGATTAAATAAATCTGGA
The DNA here is from genome assembly GCA_964036315.1 of Acanthosepion esculentum. NCBI lineage: Eukaryota > Metazoa > Mollusca > Cephalopoda > Sepiida > Sepiidae > Acanthosepion > Acanthosepion esculentum. The sequence goes on from OZ038503.1 coordinate 6,521,728, forward strand.
AATGCTATTGTTATTTTAATTTATTTTTTTAGGAGAAAGGAAAAAAAAATAATTTTCCGATGTAGATAATATTTATTACACTTTGCCAAATTTGGCACAACTCTTAACTTGGCTGTCTTTACTGGAAATATGCTTTGGTAAAGAGGCTGATCTGGGTGGACAATTTGGACAACAATTTGCTCAACACAGTACTTTAACAGAGGTACTTGTATAGATTTTACAAGTAAGTAAATCTACACTTGATGACTGATTAGTATGATATTCACCTGACAAATTAATGTGAAAAGCCTTGATAGCCAAGCTAGATAATTAGGATTTTACTAATATACTAAAAGTATCCTGGGGCTCTTTTCTTTTTTTCTCCCTTAAAGTGAATTTTGTCATTTTGAACTAAAACCCCAGAGAAAGCAAGACTTGAACATAAGATGTTGACAAAAAATAAAGCAGATGTTTGAGGGGGAGCTCTGGCCCTATCAGTTTAAAGAAAACAAAATTATCTTGAAGGTGCGGGTGACACTCATATCTTGTGAGAATTGTATAAACAAAATGACCCTGAGACAAGACGCACATGGGACTAAATAGATAAAAACTGGACAGAGATTCTTTATGGATAAAATGATGGATTACTGTTTGTTTAATTAATTATTTTTTTTCTTTCTGTGTGATGGGCATATATTTCATGAAAATTATTCGGGGGGGATAGACACGCATACTGGATCAAATTATAATTTGATCAGATAATTTTAATTGGTCAAAGACATTTAATTGGTGATGTTGCAAATAGATACATGGAAAGGTGGGGGTGGGGGTGAACAAACCAAATTTGAAGAAACTTGGCAGTGATAAATTGGAGGATTATGATGATAAATAAGGGGATAAAGCCTCTTCGGTACAAAGAGATGTGGTGAGTCATTTACACATGGCGTCACAATGACTATAAATAGCTACAGCTATTACCCATGAGGTAGTTGAGTGCATACTTCTTCCCGTGATCAGTAACACTACACAATACAACACAATGAAAAAGGTCAAGATCTCCCGTATCTAGACAAGAGAGAGAGAGAGCTCCCAGAAGTACCAGGGGAAAATAAGGGGATAAAACCTCTTTGATACATAGAGATGTGTTGAGTCATTTACACATGACATCACAATATCTATAAATAGCTACAGCTATTACCCATGAGGTAGTTGAGTGCATACTTCTTCCCGTGATCAGTAACACTACACAATACAACACAATGAAAAAGGCATCATATCTAGACGAGAGTGAGGGGGGAGGGAGGGGAGAGAGAGAGAGCTCCCAGAAGTACCAGGGGAAAATAAGGGGATAAAGCCTCTTCGGTACAAAGAGATGTGGTGAGTCATTTACACATGAAGTCACAATGACTATAAATAGCTACAGCTATTACCCATGAGGTAGTTGAATGGTTATTTTTTAAGCATAGCTTAGATGTGACACAAGGCCAAAAGTATGGAGCACCTGGTGAGCATCAAACTTACTTTTCAGTTGTAAATGATCTAGCGAGGCAAGCTTGCTAACCATTACACCACGCTCAGATGCCCCATGAGATAGTTGAATGCATACTACTTTTTGTGAGTCAGTATCGCTAAACTACACCTATATTCCAATTTTAATTTAGATTTTAATCCATTAAGATTAAATACAATAAAAAAAACTTTATAAACAGACTCCTAAAAATATAGAATTTCATTTTTCCTCATTTTTGTTATAAATTAAAAAAATTAAAAAATTAAAAAATAAAGTCATGCAGATAATTTAGTTTTTTCCAATTTGTGAAACAATCTTCAGGATTTGAACAGCTTGCATAGATGTGAAATTAAATATGTATTGAAATTTTAATGAATATTTTAACAGTGTAATCTTCATTATCTACTAATCCATTAGTCTCTTGAGGGAGATGAGCCTTGTTGCAAGCCGGTGTACACATTGAGAGATATGCACGTGTGTCTCCTGAAAATACCCACAACAAACATGGCAGACTCGGAATATGAGTCCACATAAAAATAGTAAAAAAAAAAAAAAAGGACCAATATATTATATATGTGTACAAACAAATGATAATGTATTGATGATAAAGGGTTACATATACAATAGAATATTGTTGTGTGTTACTGAACAATGGACATGAATGGAGAAAACATTTAAGCTGGTGAATTGTTTTCGTATGTGTAGTTTGGTGTAGGAGAAAGTTCTAGAAAAAATGAAGTGAAAGGTGCATACGTATATGTGTGTATTGGTCATGCGTGTCCCAAAAAGGGAATGCGTTCTTCCTCAAGAAACTTACATGATAACGTCTTTACGGAAAAATGAGAAAAAATAGGGCGAGAAAAGATATCGCGAAGCATCTATAGCACTGGAAAGCATCCCCTAGTAGTGGTTTTGAAAATTAGGAGGAGGTAACCCAACAAGCCTTACCCAAGGTTGATCAGGAATTATCAGAACTCAACAGATCTCTGATTTCTTTCTTTCTTTAGTCTCTAATTAAATCTCTTTATAATTGTCTTCAGATTAACTTGTTTGCATATCATTTTATTTTTGAATGACTTTCTTCTGAGGGATCTTGAAAACTTTGGATAAAAAGTTTTTTTCTCTCTCTGATAATTGAATTTCATTTTATTCTGTACCTGTTTTTTATTCAACAGGAATTTTCTAACAACTCAAATGAAGTATAAATTTCTCCTATTTGGTACTTTATTATAAACCTCCATTTTTAACTTTTATTTTCATTTTTTTCTTTCAGTTTTAAAGACGATGTCTACATGCTCTGCTGGTGTGTGAGCAGTTTCTGCCATATTGGATTACCGAAACAAACTTAACACTTGTCCCCCTGACTTGCCAAAACGGATCATTTCAGGTATTTCCCATTCCATGTAGAATTTTTAATATTTTCTTTCAGAATGTTAATCTTTGGATCTTCTATTTCTTTTGTATTTCTGCATTCCAGTGTTTTAGCTCGTATATTTCTTTTTCTTTTTCTCTCAAAACTCTAACCATCTGGGCACATCTATATACCTAATTGGTGGTTGAAGTAGTTGTGTTTTTCTCACTGATGTCAGTGAGAGATGTTCAAGCTAAAATAAAAATTCAAGTATTTTTCAATGAATGGTTAATTTTTTCTCTCTCCTCTAATTCAGACCTGATGCAGCTTGCTGCAACACAATCTTCTTGTCCACTTACCTCACGACACTGTTACATTATTATGCTAAGCTTAGTAAACACACAAATCATAGTTGACTGTATACAGAAGAGAAACCTGTCCTCTACAAAAGAAAAGACAAAAATAATTGTATTGTGTTATATATTTGAAGACATGATCATTAACATTATTCGGACTATTGTTCTCATCTTTGTCGCCATATTACAACGTTTCGGCCGTTGTACGATCCGGCCTTCTTCAGGTGGTTGGAATGTCAAACTGAAGTTCCACATGCCATGTTTAATAGATGTCAGTTATCAGTTATCTCCTGTTAATTTTTCCCTCTGAAAATTCTCCACTGCCTTAACTGGGTATTGAACTCACACTCTTTGAGTCGTGTCCTGTACTGGATCTAACCAATGCCTTTATCCACTGTGTCCTGGAGGACATCTGTGTATGAATTTCTGGGTATTATAAAACCTAAATGTCTTCACAAACCATTTTTACCAGTGCTCGTATTGCAATTTTTGCTGTTATCATACATGTTTTTACCATAGCTCATATTGTAATTTTTGTTGTTATTATCGCTTTTCTCTGGCACTTCTTATTACTGGTTCCCATATTGTATTTATTTCTATGCTTGGTTGGCTCAGGAGATTTTTGTGGCCTAGCATATGTGCTGATTCCATAAGTTTATGAATTTTCCAATGGTGTTCCTTGTCTATGATCTTTAACCTTGAGAAAAATAAACAGAATTTTAAATTTCTCTTACTATACATCCGTTATAAAATCACTTATGATAGATGTGTGTGGGTATGAATATTTAATATGCTTATACATACAGTGACTCTATATCTCAACTTATATATTTAATTCCTGTATGAATACATTGCACATTATAATGAAATTTCTTTGCAATTCACTTGAAAAAATTGAATTTCATTGTGTCATTCTTTGATGGAATTCCTGAATTTTACTTTTTGATTATCCACAAGCAAATTAATGCAGAATTTTCATCCTGTCAGATCTTTTTTTTAACCTTTACAACACTGCAGGCGACAATAGCCATCATAGAATTCTCTCCCTTTGCAACTCTAGCGGCTACTATCATCCATGCCTGACTAATTTTATGGATGCTACTGGCAACCATCAATATAACTGTTAGCCTTTCTGAAGGTGAATTATTTTGTCTACGGAATAGTAACTACGAGAAAAATAAATACAAGTCAGGTGAAAGAAAGAGCAAACAAATGCTTGTGTCTTCTCGTATGGAAACATGTCACTTTTTTGACAAAATGAAAGCCATCTTAGCGACTTTCCTTCTTATTGCACCTCCCAAACTCCCCAAAGGAGTAATAAAAGTTAAATTTACGTTGAATTATTTATATATTTTTTGATGTATTTGTTTTTTATTTTGTGTTTTTTTTTGTTGTTTTTTGTTTTTTACATTTCAAATTTTTTTGTTTTCAACATCAAAAGATGCATGCATTACATCAAAATATTACTCATTCATTCTTTTATTAGTGTACAAAAATTAACATGTATGCACACAATACAAAGAAAGGTATAACAATTAGGTGTTCATTTTTTTGCACCCTCAAAAAAAAAAGCAGGAAGGACAATTCTAGAAAGAAATTAGCGTGGTAAAGGGTTAAGGTAGATTAACATCTACATGGGTTATGAAGCAGTAACAAAGTTTTTTTTTTTTCTTTTTCCAAAGACAAGGATGATGATGATGATGATAACTCCAGACAAGATGTTTTAGGTTGAGTTCATCAATTGGGGACTAAATCTTATCAAAATTAAATATAAATAATTTAGCTTCTATATCATAAATAGAAAAATTGAATGTTATGGTCATTTAAGAGCCATGTGGAACGAGTCGAAGGTGAGGAACAGGGTTGAATAAAATTGGCAAAATTTAAGCCAGCCTTTAATCAATATCAAATCAATTTACCATCACCATTGGAGGTAGGGCCAGTACCTCTTCAGATGGTGAAGACGCTGTTCATGAGGTTGTCAGACCAGAGGACTGCTCAGGTGTCTTTTGAACATACTATTTAATCTCCTTCAGTAATCGTCCTGCTCTGGAGAAGCTCAAGAATAAAGTGGCCTGCCCCTGGGTGTCACCTATGTGACAGGAAGGAGTGTAATGAAAGAAAAAAATCATCTACTTCAAAAAAGAATTTGTGTTTTGTGCGTGGTCTGCCAAAGGAGAATTAAAGAAAATAGTTAGCAAAAACCTGCTATTTTAAGTATCAGAGAAATTATGCTAACGTTCTTCCTTCCTGAATGGCATTGCCAATCAGAAAAATCATTCGGTGAATAAAGGCCGTTGCTTTTTCTTACCGGGATCAGAATGACTTTTGAGCTTGGTGAGCGAAAGTGCGTTTCTGCTGTTGCGACAGAAAGGTTGGATTTCTGACCCCATTTTTCATTACTACGTTGCCTGCTGGACTGTTTACGACAGATCTGTGATCGAACTCAGCATTGGTACATAGATTTTTTTTTTTTTGTTTCTACTGACCCTAACAAAACACTAGTTGGTCAGTATATTTTCATATTTTCAAGACTGAAACCTTTTAGGCTTTTAATAAAAAGGAATAAAAATTGCAAAAATGAATCTATAAGCAGGTATTCTAATTTTTCAGCCAGGTATTTCAATTGCTGAAATGAAGACAGATAAAGCATGACCAATGAGAAAAATCATTTGGTGAATAAAGGCTGTTGTTTTTTGTTTACCGGGATCAGAACGACTTTTGAGCTTGGTGATTGAAAGTGCGTTTCTGCTGTTGCGACAGAAAGGTTGGATTTCTGACCCCATTTTTCATTACTACATTGCCTTTGTGATTGAACTTTGTGGTGGCACGTAGATTTTTCTTTTTTTGTTTCTACTGACCCCAACAAAACCCTGGTTGGTCAGTATATTTTCATATTTTCAAGACTGAAACCTTTTAGGCTTTTAATAAAAAGGAATAAAAAATTGCAGTTAAATTGAGAAACGAATCTATAAGCAGGCATTTTAATTTTTCAGCCAGGTATTTCAATTGCTGAAATGAAGACAGGTAAAGCAGCCATCCCTGTTGTAACTTTTCAAGAACAACCTTAATATTAGACATCATTTCATTGATTTTAATCCTGCAGGAAAAAAACATGGTATCATTGTTCTTTAAGACTGTTTTATTTTTGGTTTTTTTCTAAAATTTGTTAAGAATTATTTTAAAAAATGATTTAAAAGCAATAAAATATTTGCAGCTTTTCATATAATTTTCCATGCAACACACTATAGATTCTGGGATGATACGAACTTTAAATTTTGATGTTTTAGTCAATAATAAAATCCATCTGTCTATATTTCTGAAATGAAGTGTTGTAACTATTTACATTATTTATATTGTTCAGACTGTTGTCCTCATCTTTATTGTCATATTCACAATGTTTCAGCTGTAGTATGCTCCAGTTTTCTTCAGTTTATATACTCTTTATTTAGTCCATGGGATAGATTGTACTAGATCCACATGCCATGCCTTTTCTGGATATCTCAGTTTCAGTTAATTCCCTTTAGTAACTCAACACTCACAAGTTTTTGTTCATCAAAGAGTTGTGAGTTCAATACCTGGCCACTGCATAGCAAACAAAAACTTAGAGAGTCATATATATATATATATATATATATATATATATATATATATATATATATATATATATATAAAATTTGTTATATTTATGAAATAGGTTTCTGTATGAGAGATTGAGCATTTATAGATATAGATCTTTAGTCTGAAATTTGCATTGAATGATGGAACTGACAGTCACCATGCATTGTTTATTCCTCTCTCTCTCTCCATATATATACTAATTTTCTAAATGTAGCTTAGATATGGCACAGGGCCAAAAGTATGGGGCATCCAGTGAGGATCGAACTCACTCTCCAGTTGTAACTGTTTTAACAAGAGAGACTTGCTAAACATTACACCATGCCAAGGTGCCCCTCTCTCCATATATATATTTATATATATATATAGAGGAGGAGGCACAGTGGAGTAATGGATAACGGCTTGGATTGAGGAATCGGAGAGCCGAGTTCGAATTCCAGTCGAATCCATTACATTCAATTACGTGCTAACACCCTTGGGAAAGGTGTGAATCCTCTTCTTCTCCCTCCAACTATCGGTAAATAGTAGGACAGACTGGGTTCTATAGCCTTGGATGGCAACTGGTCTAGGAGAAGGACAACTCTGAATTCAAAACCTACGGAGGGTCGTTTGGGGACCTTGTGGCATTCGTTGCACCAGGTCCCTGTATTCATCCCTCCAAAAAGTGTGGATGGCCCTACACAAAGCCTTCACCACTATAATCAAATCCTGTGTGGGTGTCCGGCTTTCAGTTTCTGGGAACTGATCTGTCTGACCCTCATACGTCGAGTTTGACGGGAGAGTCCATCATATATATGTGTGTGTGTGTGTGTGTGTATATATTGTGTATGTAGGTAAAAATTTCAGAGAGTGTATATCTGTGAAACGATAATATGAATAAAGACTAAAGGAAAACTTATCTTAGCCAATGTATTTTATCCTCTGTGGGACTTTATCAAGGCAAATGAAAGGATTTTATTTTGTAATCATTTATATACAAGACCAAAAATTTTATTAGTTTTTCAAAATTTTTGAGTTTAGGAATGCTCATGACTATTCATCAGGTTAGTTGAAAAGTTAGGCAAGTTATGGAGGACATTAAGTGACTTTTCCTTCTAAATAAGTTACTTTCTCTTTTGATAAGTTTGGCATTTTTTAGATCAAAGTTGTGGTTGAATTTAATGCATTTGATAAATTGTTGTGTATAAGATCTGTTTTGTATCTGTCTATATTTCTGAGATGAGGTATTATGTACACTTTTTACATTATTCGGACTATTGTCCTCATCTTTGTCACCATATTTATTACAACATTTTGACAGTGGAGAAATTCGAGAGAGGAATTAACAGGAGATAACTGATAACTGACATCCATTAGACATGGCACGTGGAACTAGAATAGTCTACCCAAGTGAGCGAAATAAAGGGTTCAGTTCAACATTCAAACCACCTGAAGAAGGCCAGAGCATACAATGGCTGAAATGTTGTAATAAATATGGCGACAAAGATTTGCACAATAGTCCGAATAATGTAAATAAGATCCCTTTTGCATTCATAAATACACCAAAGTGACTAACAACCAAATTGGTACAAATGACGCTTTTTAATACATTTTGAAAATATTAAATCTGTTGACTTTCTAATCTTATTATATGACTTTGTTTATTATGAAACGTCTTTATTTGATCCCACGGTCAACCTCAACTCGTCTAGATTCATCATTCAGTGATAAATTTCTATCACAAAACTTTGCAAATCACTTTTGATACATTTGATCATTTACAGTATAGTCTCTATAATAATCTATAATCTATAATCTGCACAAATCATTTTTGATGTTTCAATCATATTTTTATGTTTCTTAAAATGAAAAAGAAACATTAAATCTATTGCTTATTTTCTTGCATCTTCGATGTTTGAATTGAAAGGCAAACTTATAAGATGGCTGTCACAATTAAAAAAAATAATCTTTCAGTTTGAATAAAATGCTCCTGATGCTAAGTAGCATGTCTACTTAAATTTTTCCATTTTTAATAAAGGTGAGAAAAGCTTGGTAAATGACTTATGTGTTGAATATCTTTTTCTATTTTCAAGTTTGTTATGGTGACCTATCTCCATTAGAATGAACTCTTCCTCTTTCATAAATACTAACCTGCGAGACTTCCTAAGGAGGCAGTCGGAACGAAGTGTAACCTGAGAGTTCGGGCGGACACTTCTATCTGCTGACTAATAACACTCTTATTTTGTATAGATGTTCTGTTATTTCAATACACTTGTTCAACCTACCTTCTTCTTTCCGTGTCTTTCTTTCTGGCCCCTAACAGACCACAACAAAATTGTTGCTAATTTTTGGAGTATTTAGTAAAGCATCCAGCACAGTAAATATTCTGTAATTGCAGAACCCCCCACACACACACCTTACATGAAAAGGACAAAAGTTAGGAGTATTCTTTTATGCCTGCAGTAATATGTCAATGAATTGTTATACTTTATAAAATGTATGTTGATTCCTGTACTTACAAAACGACCATCTTTTTTTGCATTTCTCTCTTTCAACTCAAAAAAAACTAAAACTTGAAATCCTTTCATTATGACCATATTTAACATTTGAATTGAATGATTATAATTTCAAAACCAGTCTTATCACAATTGACATCATCAAAATTGAACCTGTAATCATGAAAAGTCAAACATCTTGTGACAAAATTGTAAACATTTGAGTTGAATTGGACAAGAATCTTAACAAAAACCAAAAGACATAAAACTATTGATTTGCCTAATGGAATGCAACAGACACTTTTGATTCAAAAGTATTTTATGAGATTTTTTTAAAAAGCAATAAAATTTTTTTTTTCCTTTTAATAACAACTTTTGTTATCAAATATTATCATTAAAATTTCATCCCTAATCAGTTTTGTAGGATTGTTATCAAAGATATCCTTCAATGAGTATAAAAATATACTTCATTTGAATACTATTAAAATCAAAAATGACTTTGAGGTATTCAGTCACTTTGGAACCACCATATCTCGTATTTTGTTCCATCTATGATCACCTACTCATTTGAAACTTTATTTTGTGTTGAATATAGAAAACAACATATAAAGAAAGAAAATACATTTTGGATTAAGTTTATTTTGTTACTGAAAATAAACAATGAAAATGACCAAATTTAGCCGCCAAAAATTTAGTACTCTGGAAATTAAAAATGGTCACTAATTTAAGAAGAATTTGAAATATATATTAACAGTGAATGTAAGGATATTTTCTGATGTAAATCACATTTGCAAAAAAATCTCTTAATTTGTGATTATAATATTAAAATGGATATATTTCACTTGAGTTAATTAGATTTCTTATCTTGTTACCCATGGAAGTATTGTTAAATACTTTCTAATTCAGTAAAATTCATTAAGATATTGATAGGTAAATCTAATTTTTATGTGCTTTTAACCTAACTTGGATAGAGTCTGTATTTGAAACTGGAATTGTTTCATTTTTTTTTCCTTCTGTCCAAAAACAAAAAACAGATCATTTGATCCACTTGCATAACTGACATTGACTCAGTTTTTTTTTTTTTAAATGTCATTATTTTTATTCTATTTTTTGTTTTTTGGGGTTGTTTTTTTTTTTTTTTTCATTAAAAGAAATCTGGAGCAATTTTTAAGCAGAATGATATTACTTTTATGTGTTCCCCTTGTAAACTCACTCATTCAGAATTTAAATACCTTAAATTTTACTCTATTTTTTTTAAAGATCTAACAAACAAGAAACCATTTTTTTTTTTAGAAGGTAAACATTTCTTTTTTAGCCTCAACTCTTTCAGATCTGGGTAGAGTTATTAAATTTTTATTTTAAAATTATATTTCCAAATCTTGATTGATATTCATTTGTTTTTGAATGATTCGTTATTTTTTCACATTTATTTTTGGGATTTTACACGACTGATTAATTACTAGAGAAGCATTCTTGGTTTTAAATTTATGAAAGTGTGAATTCAGTGTGCTAGAAATGAAACTCAGATTTTCTGACATCTTGACATTCTTTAAAGATATCCTTTTGAAGTATAAAAAATGGTTTCTAATGGAATTTAAAATTAAATCTTGTGTATTTTTTAGTTTTCACACATGTATTCCCTAGGTTACAACATTTTGGTGACAAGGAATTAGCCAAAATTACAACAGTTATAGAGAAGCCTGTTTCTTTGATATTGTTTAAGTGTTGTGAAATTCTTTGTCTTGATTGTCTTGCATTCCTAAACTCTTCCAAAGATCTCTCCTCTCCACATACAAACGTACCTCTTCTGTCTTTCTCATAACTCACGTACTTTCTTTAACTTGTAATTTTTCTTCTTCCATTCTCTTCAATTTTTTCCAGGAGATTTACTTACTTGCCCATTCATCAAAAAAGGAACTTACATATTATTGGTCGCTCGTTGTTGCATACAGGATAAGGCTTCTTTAAAAATATTGAGAAAGGTATAAAAAATAAAATATCACTCACCTTGCTTTTCTGCAACTTGATAGAGGAGTTTGGCCACCATCAATTCTTTAGAATTGCAACAGATCAAACAAAGTAAGCACATAGAAATATTTAAGCGTAAAAGTTACAGCAAAGATATTTTTAAAATCATACGTTGTAGAGTAGCTAGCACCCCTTCAGCACTCTACCAGGTGGCCTGGCTCATAGCCTTAAATAGTCGACAATTAAGAACTTCAACAGTTGATTAATAAGTTGATACTAAGCTGATTAATATTCGGACTGATCTTACTTCATTTGACCATACAGCATTTGACCCTCCTCTGTTGTTTGTAAGTTGTCTTGTAACATATTGTTCTATGTTTTTTGTAGGTATCCATTAGCATCGGATATCTGAATAAATATATCAAGCACTCATTCTTCTCTGAGTATCATTCACCTCAACAATACAACATCATGGCAGAATTCAACCAAACTCAGCATCCTTAAATTGTGCAATGCCGTACTTTCTTGCAAAATAAATTTCATAGCATTTCGTACATTATTTACATTATTCGGACTATTGTCCTCATCTTTGTCGCCATATTTATTACAACATTTCAGCCGTTTTATGCTCCAGACTTCTTCAGGTGGTTGAATGTCGAACTGAACCCTTTATTTCACTCACTGGAGTAGACTGTTCTAGTTCCATGTGCCATGTTTAATGGATATCAGTTATCTCCTGTTAATTCCCATTTGAAAGTTCTCCACTGCCTTAACCGGGTATTGAACTCACACTCTTTGGATCCTGTCACTGGATCTAATTAATGCCTTTATCCACTGTACCATGTGTCCTTGAGAACACAAGGCAGTGGAGAACTTGCAGAGGGGAATTAACAGGAGATAACTGATAACTGACATCCATTAAACATGGCATGTGGAACTAGAACAGTCTACTCCAGTGAGTGAAATAAAGGGTTCAGTTCGACATTCCAACCACCTGAAGAAGGCTGGAGCATAAAATGAACGAAACGTTGTAATAAATATGGTGACAAAGATGAAGACAATAGTCCGAATAAAGTAAATAATGTACATAATACCTCATCTCAGAAATATAGACAGATACTGATAGCATAACTTTTCATGGATAGAAAATATTTTTCTTGTTATTTTTCATTGCTTTTATCGAATGAGATAAATTATTTCCACAATTTTAAATTGTAAATAAAACAATCTCTTCTAAAGGCAGATTTTGAAAAATTCTCAACCAAGAAGAAAATGATCTTCGGTCAATAAATATGGATACCATTTTTATTCCTCGTCAAGTTCAACACACTCAGAACATCATTCCTCAAGTTTTCTCTAACATTTTCCAAAAAGTTCTGTTTGATTATTAAAACTATTCTTTCCTTTCAAACTCCATTTAAGCTTTGGAAACTGGAAACAGCCGCAGATGAAGCAAGATCCAATTAGTAAGATGGATATTCTATACAGTAAGAATCCAAATTCTTCATTCGTTTGTGATATATTGGAATAACCAGTCACCCCCATGAATGATTACACTATAGGTAGTAAATACCTATAAAGTCAACTATGAGAGACTGGGTGAAGAATGAGAGAGAGAGAGGACGCAAGTACGTCCCACATTCCAATTAGTGGCACTCACTACTAGATTGACCTATGTGTATAGCTGTACCGTATTTCATATTGTACTGGTTGTGTACAATAAACATTTCTTCTATTATCCACCTGGTGTTAAGTATTTATTCCCTTATCACGGAATATAACAGTTTGAATACATGCATTATGTTGCAAAAAGTGCACACCTTTCTGCAGTTTCTGTCACCATTTTTCTTTCAACACTTGCTTTAATTAAAACAGAATGTATTATTCTGCATTGTTTGCCCCCTTCTGAAGATAGTTATCAAAATACATTCTTTATCCCACAAAACCACGGCTATATCCATTGCTGCTGACTTATGGGATTTAGAATTTCATTGGTTGTTGAGAAGCTGAGCGTTGCCACTGAATCAGATGTTGTTTGGTCTCCAGATTATTGTGATATTATTGTGTTTCATCAACAGTGACAAATTGTTTTAAAAACCTATCAGTAGATCACTGAAAATGCTGCAAAATAAACTTCAATGCACTCAATATAAATTTTGGGGCGACATTTGCTACCCATCTTGGCACCCACTTGCTTAACAGCTTCTTCTTACCCGACTGCTTGTAAATTTTACACCCAATGTCTACTCTGAGCATCTTTAGTGTCTCAGCAATTGATTTAACTAAGATTTGTTGATTGGCCCAAATTATCATGATCCATAATTGTGTTCGTCTTGTCTGGATTTCGCACATCGACAAGTCGAGAGCACACCTTTCGCCTGAAAAAAAAACACTGGTGTTAAATAGGTCTCCCAGTCTCAGACCCACGTTGATTATTGGCTAATACCTGCCCAGTGTCGTTCACATGCAAATAGCGCCACCTACTTTAAGTAGAAGGTCTTCTCTCAACAGCCCATTGTGGAAAAGGGACATAACTCTTGTTACTTACAGCACCACATACAACCAACTTTTTAGTCTTTTATTGGGCTGACCCAATTCTCTGTTACAATAATTTCAGGAGTTGATATTGTTGGTGCTCTCTTAGACTATTTTGCATCTTGGATTTTGTAATCCCTATGATAAAATTTGGCACTCCACTACTTCACAATTGAGTATAATAAGCAATTGTCACCCAGCGTTTGCATCGTATACTCAGGAATTTCCTTTGAACTTCTGCAGGAACAGGAAATTTGTGATAGACCAAAGTTCAACACATGAAAATTTCATACTTTCTGTTAACTTGGTTCAGTCAGTTTATCTAAAACAAATTCTGATCTTACCAATTGGCACTCTCACAGACGCACCGTCACCTCTCTTTGTCTCTTTTACAAATACTTCCATGGTAATTGCTCCGATGAGCTGCTATCGCTGGTTTCCAGGCTCCTTGAATTCAAGCGTCATACAAGGCTGGCGTCCCATTCCCACCCTTTCACTGTTGAAACTGTTAAATGTAGACGTCTCTTTTACTCCAATAGCTTCATGTCTCGCACTTCTCGCCTGTGGAACTCCCTCCCCTCTTCCTGTTTCCCTGATAGCTATAATCTCCAACTATTCAAATGTAATGTCAATCGACATCTCCAGTTGCATTGATCTATCCTCTCTCCTTCTCCACATCCTTTCCTCTATCACTCCTATCTGCTCTTGCTCCAAATCCTCTGTAACCCCTTGCATGCTAGTGGTTTTTACCCTTGCTTGGGGTGAAAAGCTTAAAAAAACAAAAAAAAGAACTTTGATATAAACGGACTCTCTTTATAGCTTGAATGACAAAATAATACTCAGATTTTGGAAATTGGGACAAGCTGAAAACCTTCTAGTATCCCTTAGTACATTTGTACTGCCTGTTCTGTGAATGTAGGTCAGTAATAGACAATATAAATTTTGTATTCAGTTTTCTTAAGTGGTTGATCATATTGCCAGTTTCCTGTTTTTGTTTCTTTAAATACTTGAAATTGTTTTAGAAGCTCAAATCCACAAAATCCATGAATTTTTTTTTTTTTTTCTGCTAAGAACTTTGGAAATTGCCACTTAATGTGATGAAATCTTTCCGGTTTTCTTCTCTCTTTTTTGTGTTCCCATAATTTATTTTGGATCACTTGCTGATCGACTTTAGCTTTTATTCTGCTTATAAACCTGATGCTGGTCAGTAAACCTTTAAATCCTATTCACCAAAATCTTTAACTTCATATTCTTTTCAAAGCTTAATATATTTTCTCTTTTCCCTTTTCTTTTAATATCTTTTTTTTTCTTTTTTCTTTTTTTTTCTTTTTTTCTTTTTTCTTTTTTTTTCTTTTTTTCTTTTTTCTTTTTTCTTTTTTCTTTTCTTTTTTCTTTTTTTTCTTTTTTCTTTTCTTTTTTTCTTTTCTTTTCTTTTCTTTTTTTTTCTTTTCTTTTCTTTTTTTTCTTTTTTCTTTTTTTTTTTTTCTTTTTTTTTAAGCAATTCACCCCAAGCAAGGCGGAAAGCCACTAGCACGCAAGGGGTTACAGAGAGCTGGAGCGAGAGCAAATAGGAGTGATAGAGGAAAGGATGAAGAGAAGGATAGGGGATAGATCAGGGCATCTGGAGACGTCGATTGACATTACATTTGAATAGTTGGACATTATAGATAACAGGGAAAGGGGAAGGAGTTCTACAGGCGAGAAGTGCGAGACATGAAGCTATTGGAGAAGAAGAGATGGCTACATTTAACAGTTTCGACAGTGAAAGGGTGTGAGCGAGATACCAGCTTAATGGAACGCTTAAATTCATGAAGTTTGGGAACCAGCGAAAGCAGCTCATTGGAGCAGTTACCATGAAAGTATTATTATTCAATCTATTCTAAATGTTTATTACAAGAATTTCAGACTTTCTTTTTATTATAAGATGAAACTGTTAGGTAATATCTTGAGAAAGTTCTTTCTAGAGAAACATCTGTTAATATTAACTCTTAATCATTTTCTATTCTAATATAAGCCAATGTTTATTTTCACTGTATTGTGCAAATGTATCTGAAAATAGATTTTTAATTATAAAAACAGAGACAAAATTAATTCTAAGCAAAGTTTCTTTTAAACTGCAGTGGGCCATTTGTACGCATTGTGAGACAAATATGTGTGTC
>OZ038503.1:6542677-6737677 GCA_964036315.1 Acanthosepion esculentum
TACACCTGGGTCCCTCTCTGTCTTTCACTGACTGGAAAAGTCACTACAGGTTGTGTTTTGATTCCAGTTTGTATTGGTGTGAGCAAAAACTGGGAAATGTCTGGTGGCTGTTCACAGTGGAACAAAAGATAAAATAACACCAGGAGATAAAAGGAAAACGCAAGTCATATTTTTAGTATATCACATTATTTATTCATGGAGTTTATTTGACACTGTCTGGTGGACAGGTGACACTTGGGATGTCTTTGCTGTTACTTTATTTCATGACAGAGAAAAGAACCAATTATTTTCTTTGGCCAACAGGCTTACAGCCTTTGAGGCATTGATTCTTATCATCAAAATCATGCAACGTTGAGCAGGGTCAGTACCTAGATGGGCGACTCTTGGGGATCTTGGGTGGTGTAATGGATAACGGCATGGAATTGGAAATCGGAGAGTCAAGTTCCAATTTTATTCAGGTCCATTATCGCTTACATGCAAATACTCTTGGGAAAGGTAAGAATCCACTTCTCCCCCAGCTATGGGTTAATTAGTAGGACTTGTATCAGTAAATCATTATTACCCCCCCAATTAAAAGAAAAAATTCTTACAATTTAAAAATATTTTCTGGCTTTCAATAACTTGATAAAAAGGTTGACAAGTCATAAAAAAAAAACAGATCAATCAATCTTTGGCCAACAAGAATTCTCTCTTGTTCCACACATCTGCCCATCTCTAGATTGTGGCATAATAGTTCAAAACTACTGCCAATTGTAACTGCCAATCTCCTTATATAAGCGTACAACCACTTCTTCCTAGGTTCTGGTCAAATGGCACTTGATCCTGAAAATTTTAATTTATTTTCTCTATTTGCTTTTGCTTAGTGGATAGCTGCTGTGAAGATTTTATTTTTAGCCTTTACTATTGGTCATAAAACCTCAAAACATTTCAAACCCAGATAAAAATCATTTAGGGTCCATTTCCGATTCCATTTTGTCAATTTGTTGCTACATTTCAGTTATTGCTATCAAAACATAAATCTGTCTATATTTCTGAGATGAGGTATTATGTACACTATTTACATTATTCGGACTAATGTCCTCATCTTTGTCGCCATATTTATTACAATGTTTCGGTCCTTCAGTATCTGTCTATATTTCTGAGATGTAGTATTATGTACACTATTTACATTAGTCGGACTATTGTCCTCATCTTTGTTGCCATATTTGTCACAACGTTTCGGCCGTTGTACGCTCCGGCCTTCTTCAGGTGGTTGGAATTTTGAAGTGAACCCTTTATTTCGATCACTGGGGTAGACTGTTCTAGTTCCACGTGCCATGTTTGATGGATGTCAGTTATCAGTTATCTCCTGCTAATTTTCCCTCTGAAAGTTCTCCACTGCCTGAACCGGGTATTGCACTCACATTCTTTGGGTCTGTCACTGGATCTAACCAACGCCTTTATCCACTGTGCCATGTGTCCTTGAGGACAGAAATTCATACCCAGATGTCCTCAAGGACACATGGCACAGTGGATAAAGGCGTTGGTTAGATCCAGTGACAGACCCAAAGAATGTGAGTTCAATACTTTCAGAGGGAAAATTAGCAGGAGATAACTGATAACTGACATCCATCAAACATGGCACATGGAACTAGAACAGTCTACCCCAGTGATCGAAATAAAGGGTTCAGTTCAAAATTCCAACCAACTAAAGAAGGTCGGAGCGTACAACGGCCGAAACGTTGTGACAAATATGGCGACAAAGATGAGGACAATAGTCCGACTAATGTAAATACTGAAAACATAAATCCTTTAAAAGAGCACAAAATATTTCAATTTTTATATATAATATTCTGGTAAAAGGATCTATTCCTGTCTATAAATGAATTAATCTCGCTGTTGCTGAAAATATCAAATTATAAATTTGTAATCATAAATTGGGAAATAATTCAGTCAGTTATGTGCCACGCATAATACATGCTTAGTCGATCATGTATCTTTCGATACATGACTGACAAAGCAGATTTTTTGCTGCAGTAGGTTGCCATTTCTTTCTGCGGTAGACCAGTTGCCATGCAAGACTATAGGATCTGGTCTTGCCTGCTATTTACCCATAGTTGTGGGGAGAAGAGGAGGATTCATACCTTTCCCAAGGGTATTAGCACGTAAGTGAATGTAATTGATTCAACCACTTGTTAATACAACAATAGCAGCTTAAGGATTAAAGAAATGTTTAAAATTATGACTATTTTCTGACAAATTGACATCTCTATGAGTTATAAGTCAGCATTATCTTTCACTTATTTAAGAATTTGCTTATATAGTAAATGTAACTGATTGATACTTGCAAGGAAAAACTTTGGAAGGAAATTTCATCCAAAGTTGTCAGTTGTTTGTAAAACTGTGAGGAGAAAAAAAACATGAGTTTGTGACATTTGACGATCTATTTTGACGATCCATTTTGATGATCCATTTTGATGATCCATTTTGACAATCCATTTTGATGATCCATTCATCAAAGAGAAAAAAATCACAAAATTTAAAATAAACATTGTAAGGATTTATGTTTCACACTTAACAATAGAGAATGGCAAATTATCACCATAATGTAACAATTGTCCAGCTTCTGGCTATATTTCTGAGATGAGGTATTCTAACTATTTACACTATTTACAATGTTCGGACTGTTTTCCTCATCTTTGTTATATTCACAACATTTAATCAAGGACACTTGGTCCAGTAGAAAAAAATGGTGGTTGAAGTAATCCAAATTTGACTTGACCCAAAGAATTTTGAGTTCAGTACCCAGCTACAGCAGAGATGAACAAAACTTGGATAGTTTAGTTACTAAAGGGAAATAACTAAAACTGAGATATCCAGAAAAGGCATGGCATGTGGAATTAGAACAATCTACCCTGGTGGTTGAAAATAAAGTGCTTGGTTTGAAATTCCAACATATATCACCTGAAGAAGGAGTGTACAATGGCCAAAACATTGTGCATATGCCATAAAGATGTGGACAATAGTCTGAACAATGTAAATAGTATAAACAGTTAGAATAGCTCATCTCTGAAATCTCGACAGATATATAAGATTCAGTTGAATACCATTGATGTATAGTACCTTCATCAGAACCTGAAGTGAAATATGACATGTACAAGGTGAGAGATACTATCTGGATCAAAACACATCAAAACTAATGTCTAATATTTTGTTGTCAAATCTACAAACAAATTATTTTGTTGGTATCTCTTTAGGTATTTAAACCTGGCCACAGCAGAGCTGAGTTACTAAAGGGAATTAACTGAGATTTTTTTTTTTTTCAGCATTTCACCCCAAGCAAGGCGGGAGTGCTACTATCATGCAAGGGGTTACAGAGTGTGAGAGCAAGAGTAAAGAGGGGGGGGATAAAGAGAAGGATGGGGATCAGGATCAAGGCATCAGAAAATGTCGATTGACATTACATTTGAATAATTGAAGATTATAGCTATCAGGGAAGCAACTAAGAGAAAAGGAGTTCCACTGTCGGGAAGTGCGAGGTAAGAAGCTTTTGGAGTAGAAGAGGCTGCTACATTTAACCATTTTGACATTGAAAGGGTGGGACCAAGATACCAACCTAGTAGCATGCTTAAATTCATGCAGTTTGGGAACTAAAAAAGACATGGCATGTGGAATTTGAACAATCTACACAAGGGTTCAGTTCCAAATTCCAACATATGTCATCTGAAGAAGGCCAGAGCATACAACAGCCGAAATGTCGTGAATATGACAATAAAGATGAGGACAAGAGCTAAAACAATGTAAATAGTTCATTCAGTTCAGTAAAAACATCCTTGATAATGGCTAAAAGTAAAGCCAAAAGTCATTGAACTCACAAATCTTTGGTTTAAATAACTGGATCTGACCAACACTTCTATCCACTGGGCCATGTGTCCTTGACAACCTCAGTATATGAATTTTTGGGACTTCTAAACTTAATGTCTCAGTTCGTCATACAATTTCCCCCCCATATATATATATATATATATATATATATATATATATATATATAATATATATATATATATATATAATATAATATATATATACATTGCTGAGCATGTAATAAATAGCAGGAATTGTGTGGTTGATTATTTTTAAGACATTTTATGTTTATACATTCTTTTTATAGATACAGATATTTAAGTAAATGCTCTGTTTTATAATAAACAGTATTAACAACATTTACCGGCTTGAATGTCCGAGAAATATTTGTATCTATAAAAAGAATGTATAAACATAAAATGTCTTAAAATAATTGTCAAACTTTGTCCATTTCATAATGTGTGACGTCATTTGTTTACATTTGGAGACGCCATGAGCCGATATGAATGTACGTGAAAGAATCATGGAAGATTGAAGTTTAAAGGCACTAAATTTGACCTTGCTAATCAAACGATTCTCTGTGGCTCGATTGGTTAAGAGCACATCAGGCTATATGATGGTTCCGTATATGATACAGGTTCAAATCCTGTCGGAGAACAATTATTTGTCCATTTCATAATATATATATATATATATATATATATATATATATATATGCACATTTCATTAAAAACAACTGACAAGGTGCTTTTATTTAGTTTTTTATATAATTTCTCGTGCGATCTAATAAAGTTTTTTCTTTTCGGAGGATAAATTATATAAAAACTGTCTGAATGTTCTTTTTATCCAAGCGCTTTCGGCTATACATTTAGCCATTTTCAAGGATTATATTTCAACTGTTAGAATTAGAAATATAAATAGTTTGTTTGAATCACTTTATAAAACATACATATAACAAACTATTTCTATTTCTAACAGTTGAAATATAATCCTTGAAAATGGCTAAATGTATAGCCGAAAGCGCTCGGATAAAAAGAACATTCAGACAGTTTTTATATAATTTATCTTCTGAAAAGAAAGAACTTTATTAGATCGCACGAGAAATTATATAAAAAACTAAATAAAAGCACCTTGTCAGTCGTTTTTAATGAAATGTGCATGAAAGAAGGATTGCTGCCTAAATACACACAAAAAAAATATATATATATATATATATATATATATATATATATATATGTAAGTTTCTAAGGAATTCATTTTATTTTTAATCTGGTATTATTTCTTTCTTCTATAAAATAATGTTTTGAGTAATTAACAAAATATATGAACTATAAAGGTGATTGCATTCATAAAAATAATTTATGTACAATTTGGAATGATATTTTCATCTGTTTATATAGAAATAACAATACGGGCATGTGTCTGAGTAGTTACAATATTCAATTTGGGATCATGAGACTTAGGTTTAACTCTCATGATTGCCATTTTGTCAGGAAGGTGACTTCTTGGCATTATCAGTCTGGCAAGGCAATCCCAGCATCTTGCACCTTTGGAAAACGCCTGAAAACAATACCACTGGTTAACCCAAATGAAACTGTGTAGACAAACTATTTGGGAGTCGTCAGTGGTTGTGCTGCCACAAAAATCACAAGTCATCATCACTGAAGGTATAAGTGTACTGGTATTGTTCAGGCTGTTGAGCAATAGTGGATAATGCACTCTCTGCCAGAAAAGCTGTAACGTTTGCTTAGCATAGTTACAGTATAAACTACGTGTGGGCTCTGTGGATGTTGAACAAACACTAATATGCCTGAGCAGACGTCTGCAACAGGGATTGTTTAGCCACCCTAGTAGATAGCCATACTTGGATACAAGAGGCCAGCCATTATGGATATAGAAATAAATGCTTCAATATTTATGTGGAAGAAGGTAAAAATTGACTGCCTTTTTGTGGAGGGGAGTATGCCAAGTGTGATAGTGAACGTGTTTAAATCACTCGTAAGAACTTATGTAAGTTCATAAGAAAGAATGTATTTGCTCTTGTGTGTATAATACATGCGCTATGAAAATGTACATTATAGAAATTAAATATATGTTTGGTGATTAGAAAGAAAATAGTTCGTACAATATGATATTTGCAAATGTTTGCATGTGTATTATTTAAGATCGGCAGCCTGACTTGTGGTTATAAATTTTAATCTATTTTCACTGTAGAATGTTTGATCTCTATTATTAATATTCACCAATGGATTAAGTGCATTGACAAGGGAGCAAGTTATGTTGAAAAATAAATATTTGTGTAAAATGAATGCATTTTTCATCATTTAGTTACATGTTTATTGATGTACCTATAAGTTGGAAAATCTTGGGTTGAAAACTCGGTCAAGTCGAGAAAAACAAAACCAACAAGAAACAATTTCAAACAAAATTTCTAATTTGCAATGTGGCTTTGTGGCATTTCCATAAATCCGATTTTGGAATGAAGCACGAACAGTGTATTATACACAAAATATATATATCAAAATTTGAATAAAGTTTCAAGCTAAAGACCAAAACATTTTTTAAAGAAGAAAATTAAGAATGTTTGTGATGGCTGGATTGACAAAGAAATGAATATATCTTTACACTATTTACATTGCTCAGACTATCATCCTCATCTTTGTTGCCATATCTATCACAACGTTTCGGCTGTTGTACACTTCGGCCTTCTTCAGGTGGTTGGAATGTCGAACTGAACCCTTTATTACACTCACTGGAGTAGACTATTCTAGTTACATGTGCAATGTCTAATGGAGGTCAGTTATCAGTTATCTCCTATTTATTCCCCTCACCAAGTTCTCCACAGCCTTAGGCAGGTATTGAACTCACACTCGTTGGGTCTTGTCACTGGATCTAACTAATGGCTTTATCCACTGTGCCATGTGTCCAGCAAGCAAAATAAAGGGCTCAGTTCGACATTCCAACAACCTGAAGAAGGCCAGAGTGTACAATGGCTGAAATGTTGTGATAGATATGGCAACAATGATGAGGATGACAGTCCATGTAATGTAAATAATGTACACGGTACGTGATGTCAGAAATATAGACAGTTACAGAAGGGCTGAAACGTTGTGATAGATATGGCAACAATGATGAGGATGACAGTCCGTGCAATCTAAATAATGTACACAATACGTCATATCAGAAACATAGACAGATACAGAAGGGCCAAAACTTTGTGATAAATATGGCAACAAAAATGAGGATGATAGATACTGAATATATTTTTATTTTTATGTTTATCTACCAATATTTATTTTATTGGTAAAAAATCGAGAGAATTTTATTAATTTGTCATTTTAGTTAATTGCTTTAATGTTAAACTAAGTTATCTTTTTTTACTATGATTAGAAATATTGGATTAGGTTAACAAAAGAATAATCTACATACATTGAGGAGACAAAATAAAATTTGTATTACAACAGTAAAAATAAACTATCACTCCTTAAAATGTTTATAAAAATAACAATGTATATTTTTACAAAGAATTAAGTTTAAGCCTTCAAGAGTAAAATAAAATTTTGTATTGGCAGATTTACTTGCTTGCAAGCAATTAAGTGAACTTTAAATTTGAATTGTATAACTGAGATGAAAGCTGAGTTACTATTTATCTGTGGCTGTCTGGTAATGTAAATCTGCAGTTATTGGGAATTAACTTTCCCCATTTTTTATTTAAACTTGTAAAGCAATCGTGAAAACATTTACAACGAAAAAAATGTTGTCAATAAAAAAATATCTAAAGGTGTTTCAAAGTTAATTTTGCATCTTTAACAAGTTTTTTATATGCCTAAAAAGATATTAACAAAATAATTTCTTTTTAGTAGATTTGATACAGCAAAATATTATGTATTAGTTCTGACGTGTTTTCATCAAGATTGCATCTCTCACCTTTTATATGTCATATCTCACTTCAGGTTCTGATGAAGGTACTATGCATCAATGCCATTCAACTGAATCTCATCTGTTGAGCTTTCAGAGATGAGGTATACTAACTATTTATACTATTTACATTGTTCGGACTATTGTCCTCATCTTTATGGTCATATTCACAATGTTTCGGCCATTGTACGCTCCAGCCTTCTTCAGGATATATATCTGCTGTGGCCAGAGAACTCACAACTCTTTGAGTCAAGTCACTGGATTGCTTCAACCAATACTTTTTTTCCACTGTTCCATGTGTCCTTGGGTACATCAGCGTATGAATTTTGGGGACATAAAAATCTAATGTCTCAGTATCGTTTTTTAGCAGGTCTCATATTAAAATTTATTGTTATTATTGTTTTTCTATTGCAAATTGTATTACTGGTTCCCATATTGTATTCATGTATATCACCTGAAGAAGGCCGGAGCAAACAATGGCCAAAATGTTGTGAATATAACAATAAAGATGAGGACAACAGTTTGAACAATATAAATAGTATAAATAGTTACAATACTTCATCTCAGAAATATAGACATATTCTGAAGAAGTCTGGAGTGTACAACAGCCGAAACATTGTGGATATGGCAATAAAGATGAGGACAACTGTCTGAACAATGTAAATAGTGTAAATAGTTACAATATCTCATCCCAGAAATAGAGACAAAAGTAGAAGGTGAATATGGCAATAAAGATGAGGACAACATTCAGAACAATGTAAATAGTGTGAATCTCTTATTTGGGAATCTTATTAGCAGGTACAGCTGAGAGAAAAGTTGCAAACTTTACTTCCTCAAAGCAATTCTTTTGTTATTTCTTTGACACATTTTTCACTATTCCATTTCTCAACAGATCAAACATGTATCAAACTGCCCTACACTGCCACAATATCTGTAAAAACTGTACTACGAAATACCATGTTGTCATTGAGGAGCTCAAATGACAGACCTCTTTCAAGAACAACTCAAATTGATGTATGACACTTACAGAATTCTGTCAAAATAAAGGTTGCCAAATTGAGACTTATACAAAATTACAGTGTGTCAAGAAGTAATGCCTACAACCATGACATTTATTGTCAGCCTGTACCAGGTGCCACTTGTAATTTACCTTTCTGCTAATGCACCAGTGCCAGGTCAAATGATTGACGTACCTGCATTTCTTGATCACAAATTGAACAGCTACATTTGATACAGAAAGGCAAACTCACTTGGCAAAATACAAAAGCCATTCAAAAAGTTTATAGAAAAAGCATGTTATAAGAAAACTTTACAAATTATCTGATATCCATTTGCAGTAAAGTACTTCTGTATATAGCCTATATTAACCCAAAGTATTTTCAATAGATTGAAGTTTATAACATTTACATTGTTTGGACTATCATCCTCATCTTTGTTGCCATATTTATCACAACGTTTCAACCATTGTACGCTCCGGCTTTCTTCAGGTGGTTGGAATGTCGAACTGAACCCTTTATTTCGATCACTGGAGTGGACTGTTCTAGTTCCACGTGCCATGTCTAATTGATGTCAGTTATCTCCTGTTAATTCACCTCTCCAAGTTCTCCAACACCTTTATCCACTGTGTAAGGTGTCCTTAAGGACACATGGCACGATGGATAAAGGTGTTAGATAGATCCAGTGACAGGACCCAAAGAATGTGAGTTCAATACCTGGTTAAGGCAGTGGAGAAGTTGGAGAAGAGAATTAACTGGAGATAACTGATAACTGACATCCATTATACATGGCACATGGAACTAAAACAGTCTACCCCAGCAAAATAAAGAGTTCAGTTCGACATTCCAACCACTCGAAGAAGGCCAGAGCATACAACGGCCAAAATGTTGTGATAAATATGGCAATAAAGATGAGGATTGTAGAAAAAAAAGTGACGAGATGGGGGTCAGAGAGTGCAGTGCGCCGTTTGCAGGAAAACCAGCTGTTATTCTTCACCATCGGTCGCCTTAAAGAAATGAATTGCGAGACTCCTTTTTTCGGCCGTTACACAGGGCAGTCATGAAACAGACACCCAAATCAGACGCGCCTACCGCAACTGTCTCTTCATCCGCCAGTCAATTCGCACGTCCAACTCTGTTGCACGAAGTCCGCCGAATGACTTGCCGTCTGTCTACTGCTGGCGCCTCGCCTTTTTATGCTAGTCCAACACTGCTGAAATTTGCATGTGTACTGGTATAATCGCGTTTTGGACAAGACCAGCACGCATAAATCGCGCCTTTGACAGCGGCCATGTTTCTTTTTCAGCTTTATCATACATGCCAGACACGTTCTCACGCGTTTCGAGCTCCGAGGTAAGTCATCACACCCCTTCCTGATCTCATGATCACAAAAGTGGCAGCCCAGCGGCGGTCGTTTTCGACGGGTGTTTCTTTGTAATGGCAGTGTGGGGGGCTCTGATCTCGCTCCCCCTTCGAGTTGATTGTCAGAGGGGGGCTTTCATGTTTCAATACTATGATTGTACTTCCTTATGCAATGATTGATAACTGATGATAAAATGATTACCTCTTTAATCGTTACTTCTTTAAATTGGGGGTGGGCATAAGGTCAATGCTGCCATATCTATGTGCCAGTTTATCATGACATGAAAAACATAACTCACCCACCTCCACCCTCTGAGCTTACTTTTTTATTTAGCATAGATCTGATATTTTAATTGGTTAATCGAGACACACACACAAATCTATTTTTAATTCTGACCTTATGCCCCCCAAATTAACTTTCAGAAAAGAAGTAACAATTTGTTTTTAAATTTCCCTAAAAAAATCATTTTATTACCAGTTACCAACCATCGCTTAAGGAAGTACAATCATAGTATTGAAACATGAAAGCTTTTGTGTAGCGATTTAAAATGTTTTTATTATACAGTGATCCCTCGTTTATCACGGTAGATTGGTTCCGAGACCGGCTGCAATAACTGAATTCCCGCGAAGTAGGGACACCATGTTTACAGTATTTATTTAACGTGTATTTGGACTTTTAAAACCCTCCCTGTACTGTTTAACAACCCCCCCCATTACAGTACTCTATTAATAACAAGGACACCTGTTAAGCAATAACATTTTAGATTAAAAAAAATAAAGATTGTTACTGTACTCAACACAAAAGAAGTTGAAGTAAAATTTGAATGATGATGAGGATGAATTTGCTGGGCAGTAGAAATGATGATGATGATGAAGCTGATGATGACTTCTACTGTGCTGCTGATGATTGTATATGTTATTTTGTTATTTTACGCTTTTTGTTTTTCCTAGTTTAGGAAATAATATTCATTATTAATATTTTAATGGATTTAATGAAAAATTTTAGGTGTTCATATATCACGATTTTTTGAGAATTTTCCAGAAAATCCATGATATATTTTCCATATATATATATATATTTAAAAAATACGCAAAGTCGTGAATCCGCGATAGTAGAACCACGAATTAGCGAGGGATCACTGTAATCTCTTATAATAAAAATATAATAATAATATATTGCTCTACTTTGTATTGAGCACTTTTTAAAAAGTAAATCCTACGAACTGTGGATTTTTACTCCATTTGGTCTTTCTCTCATTTGGTTAATATTTTAAAGAGAAAAAGATTGTAACATTTGCTTATGGCAAGTGTTTTGAGAAAATGAGCTAAAAATCTCTATAAAGAGCATCATAAAAATCTTCATCAGAGAATCTTTTACGACAAAAATAATCCCTGCCAATTCCTCTCATCAAACAAGGAGAAGATTGTGAGGATTTCAATGAGAAATTATTAGACATCCAGGACTGATTTAATATCTGACTTAATTACAAACCTTAAAAATCTTTTTAAAGGTACTCATTTTGTGACCTTTAATGACATAAGAAAAACTGATTTGACAGGGTTAAATTTGCAGAACCTTGCTCTCTGAAATGTTATTGATTCCAAGAAGGAATTCTGTCTACTACAAAGATTCAACCTTACCTGAATCCACATTATTCAGACCAAGGTTGATACTTTGAACATCAACACAAATATAAGTTTGTTTTTTTTTCTTTTTTTATTAACAGTCAACCTGTCTATATCATTCCTTCTCCAAAGCTGATAAACTAAATTCTTCACAAATCAAAGAGAAACCTCCGGAATCAACCAAAACTTTGCATGTATTCCGTCAATATGATCCCAGTTACAGAAAGTATAACATTTTTCCTTGTGGGTGAGACTAGTGTTCATTAGCCAACCTACACCCAAACGTTATATGACAGAATGTGTCTTAATGCTTGGCACTGATAAAACTTTATTTTTGTCCTGGATCTATGTCTATGACTACCTCTTGTCTATTCTCATTGAAGCAAGCAATGTTTTTCTATATGATTAGAAACAATGTACCTATAGCACATAAACTTGTTTCTTTTGTTGGGGCTGGTTCTGCTAGTATACCAATCAAGTACGTGCTGCAACTAGCCCAATACTCCTACTTCAATCTTGCCCTTGTTAAGGGCAGGTTAACATTCATAGAATCCATTCATTAAGAGGTACGAAGAAGCTGCTTCAAATTTTCCAGTGACCTGGCTACAAATGCACAGACTAAACTGCTGTTTGATACCCGACTGAACAACTCTGACAATCTATATAATTCTTTCAAAAACACATCTGCAGATTCTCCTGGGCACAGCTGCCATGATGTACATTGTTCACAGGCAACAAACAAAACAATGACAATTGTGGTGTACAATGTTTCTTTTATTACTCTGTCTCTTTGACCCACTCAACTGTTTGTATATGGTGAATGTTCCACTCGATAAACAAAGCAGCATATCTCCATCAATATTCTTTATAGCACATTGATAATATAACAATTCAATCTTTTACCATCCATTTAACAATGAACCTATTTGCACTAGAATCTTCAAACTTGCATATCAATTTTAAATTAAAAGACTTGTGAAGTTCGTGAAATATCTTGTTGCAAAGATGATTTCATTTTTAAATTACTTGAATATTTAGGTAATGCTTGTTTAACTGTAAATGTTGAGAAATGTGAATTAATTAAATCCAAATTTGTATTTCATGAACGTAATTTGATCAGAAAGGAAATGAATGCAACTCAAGAGAGAATCAAAGCATTTATGAATACAAGAATCAGAAAACATCTGCTAGTTGCAGTTTTCTTGGTCTTGTTATAATGCAAGACATATTCCAAACTTTGCAACTATTGCATTACTCCTATGCAAGAAAAGACAGCCATTTGTATTTGGCTTAGAGTAAAAAAAAAAATAGATGTTGTCTATATTTCTGAGATGAGGTATTGTAACTATTTACATTATTTGGACTGTTGTCATCATCTTTATTGTCATATTCATGAGGTTTGATTGTACCCTCCTGCCTTCTTCTAGTGATATACTTTGAAATTTCAAACTGAATCCTTAATTTCATCTACAAGGATAGATTGTTCAAGTTCCACATGCCATGCCTTTTCTGGATATCTCAGTTTCAGTTAATTCCCTTTAGTAACTCAATACTCCAAGTTTTTGTTCACCTCTTCTGTGGCCAGGTGGACTAAATAAAGGGTTTGAATTCAAAATTCCAACGTATATCACCCGAAGAAGGCTGGAGCGTACAATGGCAAAAACCTTGTCAATATGACAATAAAGATGAGGACAGAAGTCTGAATAAGTATAAAAAAACGAAGCATTTTATATATTAGAGATACTTGAGTGGTGCTGAGATGTTTGCTTATTTTAAGAATATGAGAATCAATATCATATCCGATGCCAATTTGTATAGATGTAGTGCTATCTTTGCTCGAATGCAAAATGGATGACCCAGATTCATTGTGCATGCAAACAAATCTCACTGTAGTGGTGTGGAGTAATTGACCATTGTAGTGGTGACTTACCTTGGTGACCCAAAAGGGCCAGAGTTGTGTGTATGTTTTGCAAGGATATCTGGAGACGGTGAACTGAACAGCACTTGGTGTGGATGGAGGGGGGGTGTCGCTTGTAGCCATTTTTATTGGCTGGTTCTGGGTGCTCATTGGCTGAGTGCTGGCTGGGTCAGGTGTATAAAAGCATGGTATGCTCAATCAGCGGTAGTTCGCTTTTTGCTTCTGACAGGGAGTGGTGTATTGGAGGTCGAGACAAGGAGGGAAGTGTGGATTTGTTTTGCCTAGCGATGAACCTATTGGACTCTTACTACCTTTTAGTCACCCCCCCCCCGCACCTTTCTTTTCCTGTGTGCGCATCCAATCAATTTTTGCACAGCCGTGGTTAAGCGTAATTGGCAAAAATGCTCAACAAATGAAATTGACAAAGTTTCCAATAAACAATAAGAAAAGAAAGAAAAAGAAAAGTGCAAAATAATACAAAGCAAACCATATATATGCAAGTCAAGACTAAGCAAACCATATATATGCAAGTCAAGACTAAGCAAACCATATATATGCAAGTCAAGACTAAGCAAACCATATATATGCAAGTCAAGACTAAGCAAACCATATATATGCAAGTCAAGACTAAGCAAACCATATATATGCAAGTCAAGACTAAGCAAACCATATATATGCAAGTCAAGACTAAGCAAACCATATATATGCAAGTCAAGACTAAGCAAACCATATATATGCAAGTCAAGACTAAGCAAACCATATATATGCAAGTCAAGACTAAGCAAACCATATATATGCAAGTCAAGACTAAGCAAACCATATATATGCAAGTCAAGACTAAGCAAACCATATATATGCAAGTCAAGACTAAGCAAACCATATATATGCAAGTCAAGACTAAGCAAACCATATATATGCAAGTCAAGACTAAGCAAACCATATATATGCAAGTCAAGACTAAGCAAACCATATATATGCAAGTCAAGACTAAGCAAACCATATATATGCAAGTCAAGACTAAGCAAACCATATATATGCAAGTCAAGACTAAGCAAACCATATATATGCAAGTCAAGACTAAGCAAACCATATATATGCAAGTCAAGACTAAGCAAACCATATATATGCAAGTCAAGACTAAGCAAACCATATATATGCAAGTCAAGACTAAGCAAACCATATATATGCAAGTCAAGACTAAGCAAACCATATATATGCAAGTCAAGACTAAGCAAACCATATATATGCAAGTCAAGACTAAGCAAACCATATATATGCAAGTCAAGACTAAGCAAACCATATATATGCAAGTCAAGACTAAGCAAACCATATAT
Source organism: Acanthosepion esculentum (assembly GCA_964036315.1). Taxonomy (NCBI): domain Eukaryota; kingdom Metazoa; phylum Mollusca; class Cephalopoda; order Sepiida; family Sepiidae; genus Acanthosepion; species Acanthosepion esculentum. Next base: position 6,557,674 of record OZ038503.1, read on the forward strand.
ATGCAAGTCAAGACTAAGCAAACCATATATATGCAAGTCAAGACTAAGCAAACCATATATATGCAAGTCAAGACTAAGCAAACCATATATATGCAAGTCAAGACTAAGCAAAGCAACAGTAATGACATAAAAAATTCACAAAGTAAGAATGGCTTAATATACAAAAGAGATACAGTCAAGTGATTGCAGCATTCTAGCTTCAAAATAAAAAAGAACAAATACTTGAGAAAACTCCTCCACATTGTTCTACTGGCAAGCTCAATACCAATGTCTATGTATGGAGCCATGTTAAAAGTCTTGAGGGCTGACAGGAATCTCTTCTTGCCTCGATTAAGCCTTAGAAGATGTTATGGTTTTGTCATGTCACAAGGCATAACAGCCTCTGCAAGGCCATCGTGCAAGGTGCAGTTTAAGGCAGATGCAAGCCAGAACAGCAATGCAAGAGTTGGCCAGACAACATCAAAGAGTGGACAGACATAAGAATGCCAGAACTCTTGAGAGCCACCAGCAACAGATCATTCTGGAGTTTCTTCTACCCTTAGGACCCCCACAATGAATGAAGCAGTCAAGGAACTTAATGATGATGATGATAACTCACACATATACAAACATTCACAAAGGTGGATCAATAAGTCTGTAGTCTGATGTCATTATTAGCTAAATTTTGATCTGATATTTTCATTGTATAATGTTCTGTACAGTAATTGTCCATGGTTAAGTGTAATTGGCAAAATGCTCAACAAATAGAATTGACAAAGATCTCAATAAACAATAAGAAAAGGAAGAAAAACAACCGATCACAATAATACAATGCAAGTCAAAAGTAGGCAAAGCAATAGTAATAAGGCAACATTTTCACAAAGAAAGAAACATGCCAAAGGGATACAGTCAAGTGATTATAACATTCTGACTTCAAGACAAGAAAGAACAAAAAATTGCTGATGAAACTAAGAAGTGATTCATTTTCATTGGTTAGGAAGAAATCCCAGCATGCATCTGTAGGATTTGTCTATAAATTTAGGGCGAGTGACTCTTTTAGTAGCCATTCCGTTAAATTGGAACCAGCTAATGGATTTTTGCTATTCTCGGGTATAAGGAAAAATGTTGGCACTTGTTTGGACATACAAGATGTTTAATTATGTTTTGGCATAGATTTCAACTTAATAACTGATAAACTACTAGAGACCCTCTATTTGCCAACATCAAAATGACCAGAAAGGAGTCAGATGTAATGACACCACTATCTATTCTGATCCTGTGAACACATTGTCAAAATTCAGGGCAAGTCTTCTTTGAGCTAAGTTACATTTGAAGATGAGTGGTGTGCTTTTGCAACAGGAAAATGCAAGGCATCACAGTAGCCTAAAGACTAAGCAAGCATTCGCAATGACATTGCCCCATCTGCCCTATAGTGTTGAACTGGTACCTTTAGACTGTTTCAGCCCATAAAAAGCACTTGGAGAACAGTGGCTCTCCAATGAACAGGTGAAAAAGGCAAATTTCATATGGTTAAGAAAGTACCCAAAAAGTGTTTACAATGTCGGTAAATATGCTTCATTGACTTTCATATTCATGTATTACAATTAACTGAATAATTGACTTAATGGATAAAATGTTCGTACAACATCGACTTCCTTTGACAGTCTGAAATCCTGGTAGAGCACAATTCTGATTCAATGAATTTGAAATACTCCTCATGTAGGATGACATCGTGCAGGAAAAATGTACTCTATTATAAGCACAAGACAATGGACAGATAGTGACAGAATGAGTCTATGCTGAAGAACTTAACATATAACTCACTGCATACAGAACACCGTCCTGGGTATGGTGATAAACTACATCCGACAGCTAGGCCTTTGATCAGGAAGTTTTGAGGAGCATGAAATCACCCCTTAATTGCTGGTGTTCGCAGATCCACTCTGACCTGGGGTGGTAGCACTGGTCAGGGTCCCAGCTATGGGCAAATAGTTATCCCTCCCCACAAGAGTCAAAACACTATGAAAGTATAAGAATAGGTTTTAATACCAGCAATACTTTTGGGGGAAAATTATTACCACCTTTTTAAAAAAGAAAAATATTATCAATAATACATTTTTGGAAAAAAAAATATTACCAACAATGCATTTTTGAAAAAAAACCTTACCAACAATTTAATTTTGGAAAAAAAAAAAAAAAAAAAAAAAGAAAATTACCGTTACAAAAATGTTGTTGGCATTAAATAACTCATAGTGGTTGATATGTCATAAAACAAACTAAACCAAACCATACAGAACAGCACTATATTTTCCTACAGGTAAATTTCCAGGTGAAATATTATTTTTCGCATTCAGTCAGAACAAAGCTCACAGAAATCTGTGAAACAGTTCTCACTAATGGAGAATTGAGAGATAGCAATTGGTAAAAGCAGAATCCAGCTGCAGTGTATGCAGGCACAAGAAGAGGCACATTAATCAATGATATATGCCCTGGTGACACATTGCTAGTGAAACAGAAAAATGTTAAAATATTTACAGCAGTTTAGTCCTAAGCCTTGGACAATGATGAAAAGAAAAGGTAAGAATATTGTGTAATTGAAACGTGAAAGAAGGAGCAGTACAAACAAAACCTAATTGAAGAAATTTATCATAGCAGAGAAGATGAAAGAACACCAGGTGATGAAGAAAGACCAGCACAAGCCACTTCCACCTGTCAGATGAAATTGTGTCAACAGAAGAGACAATACTTTTCGCACCAAGAAAAGAAAGAAAAATACTAATCAGACAGTTATGTTCTCTGACTATTTTGGTAACTGGATTTATACTTGAATTTTAAATTCTATAAAAGAAAAAGAGATTAGTGATTTGCAGACATTTCTTTTCAATTTTTATGCGTGGATAATTAATTCATTATATACTTTCATTTGTTAAATCACTGGTAGTAAACACAAGACGTAAAAGAGAAATATTGTAAACTAGCTTAAAAGCCTCCCTATCAGTCAGCATTTAGCTCCTGTGGAGGGCTCTTGATTGGGCCTTCATCATAATAGGTAGGGAGGAGTAGATAATGATAATTTAGAACATTTTCTAGAGGAAATGGTGTCTAATATTTGATGATCTATGTACAGCTTTAGAACACTTGAATGTTTTCGGCCAAGATTTGCTAATCTGATCTCATCATAAACAAAAGGAATTTCTTTGGACACAACAGCTGTTTCTCCTTTCGTTATTTGATAGGTGTTTGATAAACTGACATAGTAGATTTTACAACTTAGAATCGACATGGATTTGGTGGAGTAATATCTTAGTTTGCTAATGCAGCAAACCTTTTCAATGAAAATTATTCATCAACCTTTTCATGCAACTCATACCAGATCCATTTTTATTATAAACATTTATATAAAAATGCGAATTTATCCATAACCTCCACATCAATGTCGATAGGGTGGAAGGAAATAGAAAATGCAGAATTATGTTCCTGTTTCATAATGGATATTGAATATTGTATTTTTAAAAACATTTTTCCATCTACTTAGCTGAGTGTGGAAATATATTTTTAACTGAAACTAAATCATATTTGCCAAGAGAGTGAATAAAGATTTTACTAGTTTTTTATGCATTCTGACATCCCAAGGTTTTATCTTTGATCTCTTTCATTATAAAAAAACATTTACATGCAAATGTATGTTTTACCTCTTACTTGGTAAGAATAAAATGTCTGAATAAATATACAGATAATGTAATATATGGTTATTTTCTAAGGGTAGCTTAGATGTGGCACAAGGTCAAAAGAATGGGGTACCTAGTAAGGTTCAAACTCATTATTCAGTCATAACTGATCTAGCGAGACAAGCTTGCTAACCATTACACCACACCAAAGTGCCCCATTCATAACCCTTCTATATATATATATATATATATATATATATATATATATATATATAATGTGTACGGATTCCTTGTGGTGGGACAATGTACGTGTGCGTGTGTGTGTATGTGTACAAATGTGTTTACTAATTCTTCGTAGTGAGACAGTGTATGTATTGAGGGGGAATATACACACACATATATACGCGCATGCTGACAGAAACACACGAAAATGGAAATAGATCTAAGAGATCTAAGAACACACAGGGGTTATTAAAACATTAAAAGATAAGACAACCCGATTCATCACTTCTCAAACCAACCTTAATTGTTTTATGACCCTTCGCTCAGAACTCTTCACTGCCATTTAAAGAAAGACATTCGAATGACCAACACAAAACAGAGAATGTCTCATATCGAGAATATTTAACATTGAAAAACATAAAGGAAAAAAATTAATTATTTTTAATAATATGTGGAAATCTCCATCCTTTACCTGAAGACGGTCGTGAGACCAGAAACACGTGTTGTAAAATTATGAAAAATAAAGAATAATATTTTTTTAAAACCCACATTACAACCACAAAAGTTTGCAGTACCTCTCTTCTTTTTAATATATATATATATATATATATATATATATATATATATATATATATATATATATATATATTGAACTAGTCAGTGGGGTTGCTCTATCACCCTCATGGGGGAGCAAATTCCCCATGACACAAAATAACCACATCTACTGTGTATGACGTGTAAAACTTAACTCCCCAAAATCACTTTCTATCTCAAACATTCCCATGTTAGTTTTAACCAATCAAAAATTACTTCCTGTATCTGACCTCAAAGGTCAAAATGAGAAAGTCAGGAAAATACAATTCTTTAAAAAAATAGACTAGACTATTATTTAATACATGCAAACATAGACTTGGTGAACATATCACTAAAATGGGACATTATGAATTCATTGGGACATATTGTCATATTGCCAGCGAAAATATTTCCATAAGTGCTAACACTCTGCATGTGGCTTCTGTCACCAAGCAATATGTAGATTCTACCAATCAGCTGACTCCGATACATGATAGCATGTTTGAATTTCATTGTGTTGTCATATCCTGCTATGGCAACAGCTAAAATGACCTTGACTGAAATCGAGAACAAGGATATTACAGTTGAGTAGACCTTGAAAAATGTGGAAGGGGAAGTGGTAGAATGAAGCAAGAATTTGCATAAAAATATTCTTAATGCCATTACATTTTAATTCTTTTATCTTTTTAGAAACAGCTGTTTATAATAATGAATACTTTTAATATTGTTTCATTAAAAAGAAGCTTGTATCCTATAAACAGTGTTGATTGTTAAAACGTTGCATTGATCACTGAATTGATCTGGTGCTGAGAATCTTAATAGTATCAGCTCTTTATTGATTTTCTGTGGCTTATTGTCATAAATACTGACATAAGTCTGGATAAATCAATACATGAAAGGAAAAGTATTGTTGATCAAGAAACTTGAAAGAGTTTCTGAAATTGTTTTATTCTTATGAGAGAGACAAGCTGACATGAAATAAAATTTTAGGCTAAATTTGCTAGACTCATAACTAGTCTGTATTTGTGTACATACGTGCATGAATTATTGTATATGTATGTATATATTATGTATATGTATGTATTGTATATGTATGCCTGGTATCAAAAATTCAAAGTCTACTTTGTCATTGTATCTTTATGGTAATATTGAATTCAGAGAATTTTTCTAAATTGTGGGGTTGTGTGAAAATATCGTGTGGAATCTGATAATTGGAATACATTTTAGAATGCCTATTCCAGAATCATAAATGATTTTATTCTAATCAGATTCACTCAAATTATAAGATGAAATAGCTATAAAAAATATAATCATATTTTTTATGGCAATTTCATATTGGTCATTAAATCCTCATAAAATAATAAAAACCTCATTAAAGCATAAATTTTTTACATAACAAAAAATGTTTACAAGACCACTTGCCCAACTCCCTTGAAAATAATTTAAAAAAATATGCTATATAAAACTATAACTCTTTCTTGTAGACTCATGTGTCCTAATTCTAATGGAAGTGCTATACAGTAACACATAAAAATTACAATATTAAATGATAGCGTTTGTGAATAACACAATAATAAATTACTGCTAGGGTGTATTGAGACTGGGGGAAACCCATAAATGAATAGCTCTCCCAGCCACTATGGAGAGAAAGAAAATGAGACGTGAGGTAACAAAATGACACTGCCTCAGAAGGCACGGCAAACTTTAGAAACAAAATGCCCACAAGACTGACTTCACAAGACACCGAATCTTGCCCACTCCTGACTTTCCCATCACTTTCTTTAACAAGAGATGCTGACAGAAACCCGGATTGTGACAAGTTGCAGAGAGATCCATATCAGAACATGTCAAACTGTCTTGCTATCAACAGGGAAAACTTGGATGTAACTGGTTTTGACAGACACATCCGCACATGATCTGAGACCTCTATTGTGTCTGTACTGACACGCATTCACTACACACTCGGTAAACTGTGAAAACAATTACAAATTTTAGAAGCTATCCCTATTAAATAAGAAAAAAATTAACATAATCACTTCTGATTCTGGAATAGACAATACAAAAATTTTTAAATCCTCAGAATACATCACAAAGTTTTACAATTTAAAAATGACATTTTTACATGACGTCATAAAACATTCAAAACTTAAAATTCAAAATTATTGCATGGATGCAAAGCACACTTTGGATTTCATGCATTTTTGTTAATAAATTGATTTGAAGCTTAGAACCTGTTATGTGGACTTACCCATAATAGGAATGGACTATTCTGTACCTCATAAATACTGCGCCTCAAGAGGAAGCAGTAGTCAGTGTGACACAGTCAGTCAGAGACAGAGTCGCGTCAGACGATTACTGTAAGACATTGGAATAGTGCTACTGGTCGAGACAACATAGTTCTCTCTAACCTAACCTGATTGTTATTACTAACACTTCTACTTCTTTTGTACATATTCTGTTTGTAATATATCTGTGTTATTCCATACCTGTGTTCGAGTTATTCTTCATTGGTTCTACCTTGGACCATCACCGTGGTACAAGGAGCCTGGACCATAACAGAACCTAAACAAGAACTTACATGGATTGTGGCCAGTTGCTATATATCTTTAGCAACCTGATTCCTCATGTTAACCTCTATCCTTTACAAGAGCCAGATCAGGCCGAAAATGGAGCACCACTGCTGTTATATTTGAGCAAGTGTTGCCCAGTCCTTACTTTCCAGTCTCAATAGAATCCAAAAGCATCTTTGTGTCTTTGTTATTGACAAATTATTCTCGACCCGACAACCCTCTTTCACAGACAAAATGATGCAAACCTCTCATGACTCTACCGCTATTTCCATGGAAAGTGCTCAGATGAACTACATTCCTTAGTTTCACCAGTTTTAACTTTCACGGCTAAGACTCGAAATAAAGTGAGCAAAATAAATGGATCACTTCGACATTCCAACCACCTGAAGAAGGTCTTTGTGTACATCAGTCAAAACGCTGTAATAAATATGGCAACAAAGATGAGGACAATAGTCCCAATAATGTAAATAGTGTACATAATACCTCATCTCAAAAATATAGACAAATTTGCATATGAATGATACTGGGTAGATATTAGCCAATAGTCAGCATGTATCCAAGACTGAGGGCGCTATATAACACCAGCTTTTTCTCAGTTGGGATAAGCGCTCTTGATGTGCAGAAAACCAAACACAATATATAGGGTGTCCATAAAGTATATATATATATATATATATATATATATATATATATATATATATATATATATATATAGGGTGTCCATAAAGTTCGTGTGCACTTTAAAAAATTATAACTTTATTTGTATTTGCAATAGAAATAATTTGTAAAAAGGATTAGAAAGAAGTAAATCTATATTTTTTAAGGTTTTATTGAAATTTTATTTAAGTTTCCACATGTCCTCCATCATTAGCAATACAAAGGGTAATACGATTTTGCAGTTCACGGAAAACATTTGCCAACTGATTTACAGTAATACTTGAAATCACATTAGTTATTTTAGCTATACTTAAAACTAGGTACATTAAACTTTATAAAAATTATTATTTCTATCGCAAATACAAATAAAGTTATAAATTTTTTAAAGTGCACATGAACTTTATGGACACCCTGTGTATATATATATATATATATATATATATATATATATATATATATATATATATATATATATTTATGGACACCCTGTATTAGATATAACTTGTCTGTTATCTTCCACAAAACTTGTTAAGAAAAAATTATTCAATATGCCAAGTATTTCATTTTTGTATGTGATGTTGGTTTACTGTATTAATTATCTCTCTTGCCCAGGCAATGCCAAGTAGCAAGGTTGTGTTAGTAATAATAATAATAATAATAATGTGTTATTTTAAAATCATACCTGAAGTAAGTGCATTGATGTGAACACAGATTTTTCTTCACTTTCTTGTCTTTGCCAATTTTTTTTTTTTAACAGAAGGGATTTACCATATCTCATCTTCAATTAGTATTAATACATTTTAACACCTTCTCCTTACTGCAAATTGTCTTTACTTACATATTTATGTCAGTAATGGTCTGCCATAACATAAAAAACTTAGCAATTATTTTATCGTTTACTTCATTATATCAAAAGGCACAACAGAAAATTTAAAACTGAATGATTTTAGATTGTATGACAGAGCCACTGTGATGCTTAACTGTTGGAACTACACATTAATCATTCAATCTTTTTCCTGGTTTTCTTCTCACATACACTCTCCTCTTACTACCAAAAAGTCAAAATACATTCTGCCATTCTTTTACTGTTTCGTTCTGATGCTTTTTTGCCCATAACAGCTTTTTCTGCTTATTTATCTTCCATAACAAGGATTTATTGATGGCTCCGCACCCGCTGGGCCCCCTACTGATCTAATCTTTAATTTAGATGTTTTATGAAATTAGTCTTTAAATATTTTTTTCATTTATTGTAATTTTAATACTTTTATTAATATATGCGTAGTCGTTTGTTTCATATTGTTTTGTGTTATTCATTTATTACTTGGATTCACATTCTAATCCACAATGATTGTTATGGGTAAAATAATACCAGATGACATGTTATGGGTAAAATAATACCAGATGACATGTTATGGGTAAAATAATACCAGATGACATGTGTTTTCTACATAAACACAACAAACATTCTTACAACATTTTTTATTTCTGCACACTTTTTATTGAGTCATTCCTCTTTAGCTTGCCTACATTTATTTTTAATTTCTCTGTTTAGTGTTCAATACTTTTTTCCATTCCTTGGCATTGTTTGTTGTTGCTTTTTCATCATCATTAGAATTTCCTCTGTCATTCACTCAATCCATTTCTTGTTTTATTTTCCTTGAATGATATCATTCGCTAATGTCACTAGGGTTTCTCTCAGCAGGTTTCATGTTGAATTTGTAATTTCATTCAGATTATATTTGTTCCAAATTCTGTTTTTGTACATCTCCTTACAACTTGACTCCTTCAAGAGTTTGTTGCATTGAACATTACGCGTTGATTTGGTCTTCTTAAGTTTCCATAGTTTTACTCTAATGTAACACACAATCGAAAAATGGCCACCCCCACAGTTGGCACTTGGGTATGCGTTACAGTGTGAAACTGCATTTCTGAAGCTTTTTTTGATATGTAATCAAAATCTGGTTCTTTGCATCTTCTCCTGGGCTTCCCCACGTTCCATGTTGCTCCATTTCCTCACAAGCAAGAGTCAAGGGACACGTATCTTGATGAACAGTATCTACTTAATGTCTTAAGCAAGTCTGCAGATATAACTTGTTAAGCATGATGCAAAAATCTGTGTTTATGTAGATAAAATTTCTATGTTCGTCCATAGACTTTTATTGCCAAGATGGAATCAAGACTTTTTCTTATAGTTCTCTTATAGAATTAAACATATGGTATTTCACAGAATTTTATTTCATTCATATTGTCAAGTTAACAAACTTATTTTAAATGCAATTTAATGTTGTAGCCCAGTATGGTGAGTGTAATCTCTCTCAGCAGCTGCTTCCCTCTCTCTCTCCCCCTCTCTCTCTCCCTCTCTCCCCTCACATTCTCTCTCCCTCTCTCTATTTCTCTCTCCCTCTCTCTATTTCTCTCTCCCTCTCTCTCTATTTCTCTCTCCCTCTCTCTCTATTTCTCTCTCCCTCTCTCTATTTCTCTCTCCCTCTCTCTATTTCTCTCTCCCTCTCTCTATTTCTCTCTCCCTCTCTCTATTTCTCTCTCCCTCTCTCTATTTCTCTCTCCCTCTCTCTAGTTCTCTCTCTCCCCTCCATCTCTCTATCTGTCTCCCCCTCTCTCTATCTGTCTCCCTCTTTCCCCTTTTCTCCCCCTCTCTCTTCCTCTCTCTCCCCCTCTCTCTTCCCCCCCCCCCTCTCTGTAAAAGTCAATAAAAAATAAGAACAAAAAATGAAAGTCAATATTTGCTGAACAGGTGGTTATTTTTAGATTCAGCATTGTCTGTTTGCTTAAGAATAAGTCTCTCTCTAATTTTAATAAAACAACTTCAAAGTCCATACTGATAGGAGTGGGTCTAATTTGAATGCAGAGAAGAAAATAGAATCTGTTAATGTGTTGTCAACATATGTCATGCAAAAGAATTCAAACAGGTACTACACTTGAATCATATATAATCTTTACAAGTGCTTGTTTTTTTTTTTTGTTCTTTTTTTTTTTGGTTTGACATTTTATGTTATGCATTCTCTGCTTTTCTTCAGATGTTTATTGAATTCTGTGATTCTTAGAAGCTTCTTCACACGTTTTCATCACTTCTTCCTTTTTATCTCATAAATTAGAACATTTGTATTATGGTTTCTTGCTGATTGTGTTTACTCAAGAACAAACAAAACTGGAAGAGAGAATCTGTGTTGATCTTTTAAGAATGCAGAGTGCCAGAGCCAAAAGATTTTCAAATTTCATTTGTATATCCCTCATATATTTGTGTATAATATTTCCCTAATGATTTTAAAAACTTTTTCAAAAATGCTTAAATATCTCTTGAAAGAATAAAATTTGCTTTTGGCAATTTCTAATATTTTCACCAATAAATTAAAGAAATTGCCTCTACTTTTTCTTTTAAACAAATGCTTAATGCAGGGACAAATTTTGTAATAAAAGTAGAAAATAAATATTTAAAAAATGAGTTTCATACTATTTGTATTCCACTCCAAGGAGACATAATTCACCTGACGCAAAATAAAACCTAGACAGCTTCATAAATTTTTAACTTTTTATTTCACAAGTTAATTGGATTCATTTTGTCCTTGTTAAGAAAATTAGTTTGAATAATTCACAGAATAATATTAATGACTTAGAATATCAGTTTTCAATTTTATTTTAGAATATTATTATATTATTATTATATTATATTATTATTATTATTACTTTTTATATTGTCTAAAAATACTGGCAAAAATGTTATGAAAATTTTTTTTGGATGTGATGCCCACGTAGACAAACTAGAATTTTTATAAACTTAGATACAGTCAAAAATGAAATTATTCGAACACCCATCAATTTTTAATATTTTTATCCAATTCTCAGAATCTAATGCTCGTATGATCCCAGGTTTTTTATATGTTAATAAGCACAAAAAAAAAAAATTAAAAGGAATGTAAAACTCAATTTTCAGAACAATAGGTTAAATACAACAAATTTGACAGGTGAATTATGCAAAATAGGAAAAAACAAAATTCTTGATGAAAAATATTCAAAATTCATCGGTGTATGAATAATTTCATTGTTGACTGGTCATATAGCAATATTTTTTTTTTCAGGTAGGCTTGCAGTCTCTAAATTTCTTGAAAAATTTAGATGGACATGTCATCTCTCATTGAATTAGATGGACATGTCATCTCTCATTGAATTCAGAATGCCACAAATTATTGTTGGTTTAAGAGTCGAATGCATGTGAAACATGACTGAGCAATGAACATAAAACAACACAAAAGCAAAAATACCAGAATTTCTTTCTTTTTCTCCATATCTCAGTCTCTGATGAAGCTTTAATAAAAATGAAACTTGATAAACGTTTCTTATTTCTTATTTCTTCTTCATCTTATCATGTGAGGCTAAGTAAATAACCATTTTTCTTTTTTTGTTAAGCTATGATGATTTCCCTTCCCTTTTCTCACACCCTAGCTTCACAAATATCCCCCCCTCCCCGACACTAAAACATATTTCTCCAACACTACAATCGGTTATTAACTTTGTATAATTCACTTGACTAAATTATCTTTATTAATCTTTTTATTTATCCATGGATAGCAGTTCTTAGATTAATTCTTCCTCAATCAGATTTGGATCCGAAACCAACTTTTGGTTCTTCTTTTAGGTGTCTATTTCAATCAACCATTTTTCTTCAGTGCCAGACAAAATCTGTAAAATTAGCGTGCATCACATTTGTTCCTTGGTCGAATTGCATCTTGCTGAATTTCGTTTTTGCAAATATCTGCACTCGAGGATAAAACAAATTAAAAACATGTTTGCTTCATCTTGTTCTTTGCTTTCACACACACACAGGCATGCATCCACTGATAAAGATTTCCATGTTTATGTTTAACACTTGCCACTTGTCTGAATCTTTGATAAGAAATGTCATTCATGACATAACAGAATAATAAAGAAGATTTAGGATTTGCAAATAAAGATAAAATCCATTTGCAGTTATGATATTTCTTTGTACTTGGTGCTTGTATTACAGATTTGATAAAAACTGATTGATCACTTTCATGGCCCAGGAAATTGCAGTCACAAGCTATTACAGTCATTACCAACCTTGACTGGACTTAGTCATAAACATTATTTGAACAGAAAGAAACTTGTTTATCATGGTTTCTCAATAACTGTTTTAATATTCAAGTCAGTAAATCCAATTGGATTGTATATTCCGAATAGAGGAGGCTCAGTGGAGTAATGGATTGTGGCTCGGATTGAGGAATCGGAGAGCCGAGTTCGAATTCCAGTCAAATCCATTACATTCACTTACATGCTAATTCCCTTGGGAAAGGCATGAATCCTCTTCTTCTCTCCACCAGCTATGGGTAAGTAGCAGGACAGGCTGGGTTCTGTAGCCTTGGATGGCAAGTGGTCTACCGCAGAAAGAAATGGCAACCTACTGTGGAGGAAAAAAAATCTGCCTTGTCAGTCATGTATCGAAAGATACATGATCGTCTAAGTATGTCTCATGCATGGCACATAACTGACTGACCCTTGGGAAAGGTATGAATCCTCTTCTTCTCCCCGTCCTCAGCTATGGGTAAATAGCAGGTCAGGCTGGGTTCTGTAGCCTTGGATGGCAACTGGTCTACCGCAGAAAGACATGGCAACCCACTGTAGGAAAAATATCTGCCTTGTCAGTCATGTATCGAAAGACACATGATCGCCTAAGTGTGTATCATATATAGCACATAACTGACTGATTCAGTATAGTTCAACCTATTAGAGAACTGAATATGCCAGTGAACACACGAGTTTCATTTCTTAAAAACTTACCTACAATAACAGCGATTTTTTTTTTTTTTTTTTTTTTTTTTTTTTTTCCAAAAAAAGTTTTCCAAACTCTTCTTTTTATTCCTTGACTACTAATTTCAGAATCTGTCTCTGATGAACTTCGTATTAACCTTCCTTGAAGTTGACTATCATGAATTGCAGACATAGAAAACTGCACTATGCATAGATTTTGAAACACTTGTAAAATTTGCTTGTTCCTCTTTAATCGAGCCCAGTTCCTCTCATTAAATGTATTTTCATAACCACATCAATTCTACAAATGATTTAAATATTTTAGACTTTCAGTCTATAGACTGCTATGTTCATGGGTCCTGAAAGACTTACTCAAAATTTAAATGTCTCTTTTTATGATATTGCAGAACAAGTGAACATAAAAATGTAAATGTTTTTAGGATGGCAATGGGAAACCACTCCACTATGAATCCCAAGAAACAAAACATTTATCAAACAAAATATGAAAGCTAACGGCATCAAGGTGACTATTGGAATTAACTCCTTGCCTGGTAAGAAGCAATATGTGCAACATGTGTTATCTGACTGTCATCCAGCAACTGTTAGTACAAACAGTGATCCATCACCCGGTAAACTACATCCACGTCCAGGGTAGGACGATAAACTACATCCGCGTCCAGGGTAGGACGATAAACTACATCCGCGTCCAGGGTAGGACGATAAACTACATCTGCGTCCAGGGTAAGACGATAAACTACGTCCAACAGCAAAGCCTCTGATCAGGAGGATTTGGGGAGCGTGAAAACCACCTCTTAATTGCTGGTGTTCCCAGGTCCACCCTGACCTGGGGTGGTAGCACCTGTTAGGTTCCCAGCTATGGGCAAATAGTTAACCCCAAAACAAAGGTAAAAAGCATTATGAAAGTGTAAAAGTAGGTTTCAATGCCAGAAATACTTTGTAAAAAATTATTACCAGAAATAAATTTTTGAAGAAAAAAATATTAGCAGCAATACGTTTTTGAAAAAAAATATTACCAGAAATAGATTTTTGACAAAACAAAAATATTACCAGGAAACAAAATGTTGGCATTAAATGACCCATTGAGGTTGATATGCCGTTAACCAAACCAAACCAAACCCTCACCCGGTAAGGAGCAACATGAGCGACAGGTATCACCTGACCACCATCCAGCAACTTCTGCATCAAACAAAAAATAATTTTTGGGACATGGAATATTAGAATGTTAAACCACTGTGACCAGTTGGAAAATATAAAACAGGAGATGGATAGGTTAAATGTTCACATTTAAAAACTATGTGAAAATAGTTGCCCCCCAACAATGTAGATTTTCTCAGTGACAAGCACAGGATTATATATATAGAGAAAAATGAAAAAGGAGTTGGATTGATACTAGATCATGACATGAAGAAGTGCATTCTGGGATACTGTCAGTTATCTGAAAGAATTCTTGTCATTAAAGTGACAGGGAAGCCTTTCAACGTATCCATCATAGTTGTGTAGGCATCAACAGCAGAAAGTATAGAAGAAGAAATTGCAACATTTACACTAGACGACGCCAAGGCTCAGTGTAAATTGCAAGAAATTATAATTATCATGGAACACCTGAATGCCAAAGTAGGCAAGGAAAGAGATGGGGAAATAGCTGACAAATTTGGACTAGGAAACCACAAGGAATGCAGAGAAAAATGAGTCTAATGGTGGATGGTCTGTGGTTCTAGGAACACCCAAGGCAAATATGGATACGGGGAAGCCGAGGAGGAGATATAAAAAAAACAAATCATGATGAAGATGAAACAGAAAACAATGCCAAGACATAGAAAACTATACAAAGAAATAAGGAACAAATGCAAACAGGCTAAACAAAATGTGTGTCACAGATAAAGCAGATATGCATAAAAATAAGACAACAGGACCATCCTGGGTATGACGATAGACTACATCCGTGTCCTGGGTAAGACGATAAACTACATCCAACAGCAAGGCCTCAGAAGGCTTTGAGGAACCACCTCTTAATTACTGGTGTTCCCAGGTTCACCCTGACCTGTGGTGGTAGCATCTGTTAGGGTCCCAGCTATGGGTAAATAGTTAACCCCCTATTTTGGGTTAACTATGAAAGTGTAAAAATAGGTTTTAATACCAGAAATACTTTGTCAAAAAAATTATTACCAGCAATAAATTTTTCGAAGAAAAATATTACCAACTATACATTCTTGAAGAAAAAAAAAAAATTTTCCAGTTATACATTTTTAAAAAAAATTTTTTTAAATTACTAGCTATACATTTTTGAAAAAAAAAAAATACCAGCAATAAAAATCTTGTCAGCATTAAATAACCCGTTGAGGTTGATATGCCGTAAAACAAACCAAACCAACAGGACAAAAGATATGCTCATCAACAGTATTCATAAAATCCAAGGACGGAACACTGATATCAGAGAAAGAAAAAATACCCCAGAGATGGAACAAATATCTTGATGAACTCTACCACGCCGAAAGCGAACAACCCTCCATTGTGTGTGCATGTTGTGGGGGAGGGGCTACCCTGAAAATTTGGCTGTGGATATAAGTGTTCTGCTATTTTGGCATAATTTTGTGTTTCTACAAATAGAAGACCTAATTGCTAGATTTACATGATAATATCCATTAGTCTTTATAGACTGTTCCTTTCAATCATGTACAGTTTCCTGATATCATATGCCAAAATTATCTTACTGCTGCTTTTATTAGTAACTGACTTGACACATACTTTGTTTATATATATATATATATATATATATATATATATATATATATATATATATAGTGTGTGTTTTTAATAGGATTGTAAAACAGTTTATTTTTATTTTTCTTGTTGACTTTTCAAGATTAAATTACTAAAATAAGGTATCTGTCTAATAATTATTTTAAAATAAACTTGTAGCAGTTTTATAAATTAATAAAGAAACCCACTTGAATAAATTTTTCCCCTTA
The DNA here is from genome assembly GCA_964036315.1 of Acanthosepion esculentum. Lineage (NCBI taxonomy): Eukaryota > Metazoa > Mollusca > Cephalopoda > Sepiida > Sepiidae > Acanthosepion > Acanthosepion esculentum. The sequence continues at coordinate 6,574,114 of OZ038503.1, forward strand.
AATTTATTTCACTTTTGAAAACCTAATTTCTTTGTTACAAAAGTCGGCCCATTTTTTTTGAGTCTACTCATGTCATATAGCAGTTCTTTTAAATGTAGAGCTCTCTTTGTTTGGAATTGAGTTTATATTATTAGGTGTGTACAAAAGTCCCCAGAATCTTCCCTTTTAAAAACATTAAACTAAACATATCTAAGAAGCCATTTTTATATATCTGTATGTGAAGAGATTTGTGGTATTCATCGGAAGGTCAGAGTATGCACAATTATTTCACATAAAAACATGGCAGTTTAATTTTAAGTAAAAATTTCTTAATTTTTTTGTGTTTATGTATATGTCTGTGTATTAACGTACGAATTTCTTTCTCTGTATCTTGAGCTGTTCCCACCGTCTCCATTATGTGGTGTCAAGCTAACTGGTGACATCTATTTGTTGCAGTTACTCTTTCCTTATTAATTGGAAATATTTTTTTTACTCTTTCAGAATTTTTTAACCTGATCTGTACTTTCCTAACTTCATTTAACATTATAATATACAGAAACCTGAATTCAAAGTCAAGATTTAAAGCTATGAAGTTGAAACAAAAAAAGGTATTCTTTGGAAAACAGAATTAAAATCATTTGAGACTTTTAAAAATTATTTTTGATAGTTCAGCTAGAAATCTGTTTGCCTGAGTCATTCTGCTACCAGAAGTCTTTCATTTTGGCCTTATTGGGCTGGAATTTTTTAGCCTTATAATTACTTTCCTCAATTGGGGAAAGTGACTATATGGCTAAAAAATTCAACACTTTCAGGAAAATTTAATTAATATCGGTTTATATTTCTGAGATCAGGTCTTATGTACATTATTTACATTATTCGGACTATTGTCCTCATCTTTGTCGCCATATTTATTACAACGTTTCGGCCATTGTACGCTCCGGCCTTCTTCAGGTGGTTGGAATGTTGAACTGAACCCTTTATTTCGCTCACTGGGGTAGACTGTTCTCGTTTCACGTGCCATGTTTAATGGATGTCAGTTATCGGTTATCTCCTGTTAATTCCCTTCTCCAAGTTCTCCACTGCCTTCACCGGGTATTGAACTTACACTCTCACCTCAAGGACACATGGCACAGTGAATAAAGGTGTTGGTTAGATCCAGTGACTGGACCCAAAGAGTGTGAGTTCAATACCTGGTTAAGGCAGTGGAGAACTTTCAGAGAGAAATTAACAGGAGATAACTGATAACTGACATCCATTAAACATGGCACGTGGAACTAGAACAGTCTACCCCAGTGAGCGAAATAAAGGGTTCAGTTCGACATTCCAACCACCTGAAGAAGGCCGGAGCGTACAACGGCCAAAATGTTGTCATAAATATGGCGAAAAAGATGAGGACAATAGTCCGAATAATGTAAATAGTGTGCATAATACCTCATCTCAGAAATATAGACAGATACTGAAGGGCCGAAATGTAATAAATATGGCGACAAAGATGAGGACAATAGTCTGAATAATGTAAATAAAATTTAATTAAGTCCAACATTTTAGAGTATAAAGTTAAAAAATAAAATAGTACATTAGACCAATTTGAGATTATTATATTATTGGGTGGTTCACTTGACTACTTTGGGTCCAACTGAAATCAAAGACAAATGATGTTTTTAGACATTTTTGTTGCTTTGAAACAGATACACCTAGCAGTTGAACTACTCATGCTGTCACCACAGAGAACACACACACATAGACACTAAGGTTAACATAGTGGTGACAATGTTTCATCCTTAAATGAGACAGAACCTTCAGGTCATTTTAACACACAAAGTGTGTGTGTGTGAATTTCTAGTGATTTTTTCCGCGTGTGTTTGGTAGTGTCTGAGTGTTTAATTCTTGAAGATGGTAGTGGGATGATAACGTACCTGCACATGGTGTATATTTCTAGTTGGTCTTGGAGGAATTGGTTGTGTTGCTATGTGTGTCAATTGGGGTAATGTTTGGTGTCTTGGAGTGAAACACTTAGGTTACATCAACCACAAGTATTTGAATCTTATATTCTTTAAATAAGGGTTTATGACAGTTGAAGATATGAAAAAGTCTATCTGGAGTGAGTTTATCAATGGAAAGATATTTATTAATACTCCTAAATGCTTTCTTTCTGTGTGTGTGTCCTTTGTAAAGGTCAAAAACAGTTTGTTGTAGTCATTCATTTCTTATTTCTTGTCCAGCCAAATTACAACAACTCCCTCACACATGCCATTAGAACCCCATTCCTCAGATTCTTTTCAGCCCAATTTTTTTCACACTTCATCTAACATTGTAATGTATAGAAACCAGAATTCAAAGCCAAGATTTAAAGCTATGAAGTTGAAACAAAAATGTATTCTTTGGAAAACAATTAAAATCAATTGAAGCTTTTAAAAATTATTTTTGATAGTTCAGCTAGAAATCTGTCATGCTGCTACCAGAAGTCTTTCATTTTGGCCTGATTGGGCTGGAATTTTTTAGCCCTATAATCACTTTCCTCAATTGATAGCCATGTTAATTTTATTTCTTTGTGTAAGATTCTTATTAACACTTCCAGCAAAATAATTTTAAGTCAATATTTTAGAATATGAAATTAAAACAAAATTGTAAAAAGTATTAAGTTAAAGCAATTTGAGATTATTTTATTCTTGGATCAAATTGAAGTCAAGGACAAATGAGATGTTCTTTGACATTTTTGTTACTTTGAAATAGACAGATAGCAATTGGACTACTCAAGATCAACCTGACCTCAACATCAGGAGTCACTACTGGTATATGCGTGTGTGTGTGTGTGCCTGTTTCCAACAGGCACACACCTTATTTTTATAACTTTGCTATGAACTTTCGTTTGAAATATGCTAAGAGAATTTTTATTGTTTTTATATGATTTAATGTCTACAAAACCTGAATAGACAATTTTAAAGCGCATTAATAATGTTTCTAATAATAAAATACCTTCTTAAATTTTTTGTTCAATCTATATTATTATTATTATTATAGGATTGATTTGCTCAAGGCTAGGTTTGTCCTTTGTATAAAATGTATTATCTCTGTCCCATAATGATTTTTATATTTCATATATGAAATGTGTATACAAATGGAACAACTATTATGGGACAGAGGAATATGTTATTAATCTCTTTGTATTGCAACAGTGGTTGAGTTAATTTTTATATGAATACAAAAAAAAAACACAGACCTTGATAAAACAGTTTTTATGGTAAAAACAAAAAAGTCCAATAGTTAAGGTTTTTACTGATATATTCTTATTTTAAATATGTTAGTGATTTTTATTATGATTGCCGTTGGCATGAAAAGCTCTGATGTCATTTACTAAACTCATTTACTTAGTCTGCTTATTTAGCAAATTTTCAATTTGTATTTTTAGTGAAATTCTTTTGTTCATTATACACTCTAACGTAAAGAAGTTGGTGCACTTGAATCAGCCATTTTTCTAAAGTTTAAAAATAATACATTTATAAAATCAATACTAAAGTGAGAATTCATCTATGGATTTAATCAAATGTTTAAAGACTAAATCCTTTACAAAATATCTTCCTCTCCTCTCATGATTTTATATAATAAAAAAAAAAATAAACTCTGTTTTATTTTATTACTACCTGTCCTCGACCGATTGTTTCATTACTGGGACTTTTTGCTGTTCAGTTGGAGCAGTTTAAGTTTAGAGCCCACCCGTATATCAATATTAATAACAACAATTGGGTGCAACTGAGACACGCCCTTGAATAGGGGTGTGGCCCTGAAAAAGGCCGTTTTTGCGTTCTCAATTTTGCAAGGAAGGAACCTCTTCCATGGACCGTCATAATAATAATGGATGGTAATTTTTATTTATAATATCATTTTCTTTTTATTATTCTAATGATCTTTTGTGTTAGATTTCAACTCTCTTTTTTACAGACATTAAATTTTGCCTTTGATTTTTGCGCAAAGTGTAAAAAATAAGGTTTTTTTTTTTTTCGATTTTTCACCTTCAAGCTTGTCATTTTTTCCAGCCGATTTGGACTCAAGAATTATCTATCAAACAAAAAATATTACGTTGAAATCGGATGAAAGCTGTGGCAATGTATAAACAACATCTGATCACACACACACATATTTTGGGAATTATAAATATAGATAGATCCAATATATTTTGTTTACCAATTCAGGACATTTTAGAAAATAATTCTGGAAAATCTCTGAAAAAAATATTGAATATCTAATGTCTCCAAAATTCAAATAGTATTTGAATTTCATTAGTCCACATTAGTATTAGATGTATAATTTTAATTTTTACAACATCTATCCTATTTTTTTAACACTAATCTAATATATGCATTTTTTGTTTCTTGAAAATCTGACCCTTAAAATTTCCCTTCTGTTCTATATAGTGAAGTTCAGGCTTCCACTCAAATTTAAATTACTCTAGTATAAGGATCCATGTGACTTTACTGTGAAAAATATATATATATATATATATATATATATATATATATATAAGTGAACATTGAAGTCAACACTTAGAGGCGACAGTCTGTTTCATACTAGACGCAATCGGCAGGTCACTAGCATGTGATTGCGTCTAGCATGAAGCAGACTGTCACCTCTAAATATTGACTTCAATGTTCACTTTTATATTTACACACGCTCTATCTCTGATATTGAACACTTTATTCGATAAATATAGCACACATTAAAAAAAAATATATATATATATATATATATATATATATATATATATATATATATATATATGTGTGTGTGTGTGCAGGTATGTAGAAAAATAGGAAAGAACACTTTAGGTAAATAATCCAGAGTTCTTTAGTATTTTTGTTTTTATTTTTAAAAAAACAGTGCTCCATACAGAAGTAGAGCTTAAATTATAATTATTTTAAAAAAAATATTATTCCTTCGCTACATAAGAGTTCTCATGTTTCAAAAACGTGAGCCAAAACCCTCAATATAATTAGTAAAATTAAATTGAATTAAGGTATCAAGCCCTGTTTCATCCTCAAGCGAAAATTTAGGAATAACCAATCTTGAAATTTACGTATCTTTATAAGCATGTTCGTTCGCAAAATTAATTACTATGGAAACGGCTGGGGCAGCCATTTTGGTTAGGTGGTCTAACAGTTAATTCTTATCCACATATCAGTCACCTTCGAAAAGGTCAAGCTGAGGTAGGGTGGGGTATCTATTTCAAAGCGGATGATGGCATTCATGTAGGCACATCATCTGGTCAGTTACAGCGAAAGATAGCTTTTGGCACCATGATATGTTGTGAAGTGTCTAGAGAATTTTGTTTTATTTTATTTTATCTATTTATTTACCCAAATGGCTGTTTCATATATAAACGCGTCGCACTGAACTACAATTTGTTTTTTTGACGATTTCATAAAGGGTTTTTCTATTTAATGATTGGGGGTGGGGGTTGTAACTGAAATGCACTTTTTTTTAATCCAGCCTCATATGTGCTTCTATAAAATTAAATAGTAAATACCAATAGCTATACTATTATATATATTTATTTACAATGTGTTGACTACGCATCAAATTGCAATTAAATCTCATGCCACCCAATAAGTTGCTCTAAATATTTCCAAAGAGAAAAGCAGATATTATAAACTGAAATCTGCATGGTATATTTATCATATAAATATATCTTGAAAATAATAAAGTTTGACATACAAATAGTGTATAGATAACAGGAATAGAAAGCTGTGCTTCCTCAAATCTAATAATATCGCCATTAACCTTATAAACTAATTGTTCATCTTGTACTTTAAACTGCAATTATTGTGTTGATAAACACTTGAATAATATCAATTCCACTGCTTTACTTCTTTTGACAGAGTGGAAATGATGAGTTCAAACTGTCTTTATGAATAGAATGATTGACAAATATTTTTCAGCCATTGATTGAAATGAGATTAAGACCTGCTAATCCTCATTGCAACAGATAAATCTGCTAATCCTAATTGGGGTTTTTCATCAGCTTCAAATATTATTTCTATTGACTGTTTAATGCTTTTCTTCACATGGCAGTAACATTTTTATCTTATTTGATCTCTATTCCCTATAAATGACCTTTTTTGTAAATTGATATCTATATGGGTCATGTAGCTCTATGCCTCATTTCTTTTTGTATTCATTGTATCTTACAGTTTTCAGTTACCTGGAGAAACCTTGGAAATCATCTGATTCTTTGTTATTTTTGTTCCCATAGAATTTTATGCATTTTTTAAAAAAAATTGTAGATGAAAACATTAGCTCTGATAATTTGTTGAGAATTGAATTTATTGACAGACGAATTAAAAATGCAATTTTATATTCTCTAGAAATTTGATTTGGTGTTAAATTGTATTTTAAAAAAAAAAACACCTTGAATTCTTCTCCATGATTATTATTCATTTATATTCTTGTAAAATATTAGATTAGGACTAAATAAATGGCCGTTTTAAACTCTGACACAATAGGTCCCTTTTAGAGAGTCTAGGATATACACAAAGTCAATTGGGCTGTGGATTATCTGGTCATAAAGCATTGATGTTTTCTGACCACCAATAGTAATGTCTAGATGTGAAACTCAAATAGAAAGTAAAGAATTGCGGTTATGGGTTTATACAGTCAGACCACATTCTACAATGACAAGGGATAGAGTAATCAAAAGACCAGGAAGAAGCCATTTGTTGGTGAGTGACAAGATGCATGGCAGTGCTGTAGAGAGGGACAGAAAGGCAGTAGGACATAGTTAACAGTCAGTGCTGGGAGAGTCACAGTTAAAGGAAGTGGAAAGAAAAGACAGATACACAAGTCATGTTGAGAGTAATCACTTAGCAAAAAATGGAATAGGTAACGAGACTTAAATGCCACCTACATAACCCCACTCCCTGAACGAGGGGTGGGTCTGACTCAAAACTTGGCCAGTGAATAAAGAACCCAAGATACTGAAAACAGAATTTGTGTTTTCTTTTCTCGCCATGGCATTATTTCATTTTTCATTTCATTGTTGAACTTACACTAGGACTTTACCAGTTTTTGTTCATACCAACACAAAAGTGAATGGTATACATTGTGGGGTGAAGCTGTCTTACCGAGCACCAATATTGTATGTTCACAGATCCACAAAACTTTAATGCATCCTAACTGTTGTAGCATACCTACGGACGATAATGGGTATGCCACTAGTCTCATGCATACAGTCGTAAATACTGCATGTTGGTCTGCAGTTGGAGATTCATTGTGGAATTCACTTGACTCACTTCTAGCTGTTGACGACTTCTTCTACATGCTGCTGGTGAATCTTATGTGTGTTGTTCTTGTCCTAAGTATTATCATTCATTACCAAGCTTTGTGTGATTATTCTATTCAGTACCTTCCCTCGGTTAAAACAATAACATAATCAAACATTATTCAAATTAAGCATCATTAGAATCAAAATAATGTTGCCAATAATGCAACAGTGAATTTAGTGCATTATAATAAAAACTGAGATTAATTCCAAATCATGACAACACAACTCTGCTGTTTGATCAGGTTGCAAGAAGTAGTAATGGAATAACCCATAATAGCACCCCCAAATGGCATATTTTTTTCTAGCAAGGATGAAGGAGGAGCAAGTTTTTTGACCCAAAGAAAGCTTCATTTTCAATTATCATACAAAAAAAAAAAGTTTTCATATGCAGTAAGTAACTGATCAAGAAAATGATAATTTAAAAATTTTTTTATTGTTTTTAATTTTTTAAACAAATTAGCAATTTTCTGATCATCAGTTAAATTTTGGGGTACCCACTTCTGCTTTTTTGGAGTACCCACTTCTGAATTTTTCTTCATTATGTCAGCTTGTACTAGATATATTTTAACTGTTGTGCAGGGCTTACTGTAGCTTTATTCCTAATGTTTAATCCTCTGGGTGATCTTCCATGTCTGTCTTAAATCTTCATTGGCAGATGATGACTTAGAACCAAAATTCATTCTGGTAATCCAGATCACCGGGTGTATACTTTGGAACACATGATGCAAGGTCTGTTTTTAAGCTGACTTCAACTGACAATGATATATAAATATATGAATAAACAGAAGAGGACAATTCCAAAGACTGCATTAATGCAATAATAAATAAGTCCATTTAGTTTGTCCCAACCTAATAAATCTTGTCAATGTGTGTTTTCAGTAATCTCCCTTGAACTGGACAGATTGAATATTAGGATTCTGTCTGATGACTTCAGTTTTTCCATTATTGGTTTTGTCTGTCCTTCTTTATGGCAGTGAATGCTGGACAGTCTCCTGAAAGATGAAGAATAGACTTGAAGTAACAGAAATGTGGTTCTACAGGAGGATGCTGAGGACACCATGGAGTGAACATGTGAGCAGTGACAGATTTTTATAGAAAATGTAAACAAAAAGGAAACTTATATTTAGCATCAGAAAGAGACAGTTGAAATTACTAGAGCACATAATGAGGAAAGAGGGCTTGGAAAATTTGATAATCACAGGGCTGATTGAAGGCAAGAGGGACAAAGAAAAACATTGCATAACATAGCTTGAGTAAATGGATGGTGGGATAGGGTTTAGGAGAGATAACAAAAAGAAAAAAATTATTAAGTGGACAGGAAATTGGGGAGAGCAATGATTTCCCATTATCCTAATGGGACATGATGCATAAAGAATTAAGCTGCTTCCAGGGCTGCAGTGCTAGGAAATGGGACTTAAACTGAAAATGCAACATGGCTAGTTCATATTTTTTTCCTCTTCAAGAGACAATAGCCTTCAAAAATTTATTTTACTACAATTGTAAAAACAATGTGTAATTCTTTATAGCCAGAATAATTATCACCAAGTAAACATGGAATTTCAATTCTGGATTAATATCAAATGAAGTCATTCACATTTTAGTCAAATATGCAACATGGAAAAACTTTTAGTTTCTTTGCAGTGTTTTGTGGGAATGAATTTCTATCTTCTTAAACTTTTGTTTGTTGGACCATTTGTAGATTTGACTCCAATTGCTGAGACATAAGTGGCTTGTTTCTATTTTATACAAATGCATATGTATAAATTAAGACCTTGAATAAGTTCTCATTGTTTTCCAACAGATGGCATTCCCAGAACAGCATGCATGTAGTTTCAGATGGTAACGCATCTATAAGGCAGTACTATAAGCAAGCTTGAAATTCAATGTATGTCATTTCACTGAAGTGTAAACAACTTCGTTTTTCATAGCATTAAATATGTTGGATTTCATGCCAAAGAAAGTGTATTTGCAGGGAATTTTACTGCACTACTTTATTCAAAAGAAATCTGCAGCTGAAGCACACAGAATTCTTGTTGAGACTTATGGCGACCATGCTCTGTTGGAAACAACATGCAGAGATTGGTTTAGATGCTTCAAAAATAATGATTTTGATGTTGAAGATAAAGAACACTCTGGCATACCGAAAAAGTTTGGAGACAAAGAATTGGAGGCATTATTTCATGAAGACTCATGTTAGGTGCAGCCTAACTTGCAGAATCGTTAGTTGATCACACAACAGTTTTGAAACATTTGAAAGCATTAGGAATGATTCAAAAGCAAGGACATTAGGTGGCATACGAGTTGAATCACAGAGATGTCAAATGGCATCTTGTCACGTGTGAACAGCTGCTTCAACAACAGAAAAGGAAAGTTTTTTTGTATTGTATGATGACCATCAATGAAAAGTGGATACACTACAATAACCCTAAACATAGAAGATTGTCGGGTAAGCCAGGCCATGCATCAACATCGGCGGCAAAGCCTAATATCCATGGTTTGAAGCTTCAGTTCTGCATTTGGTGGGATCAGTTGGGTGTCGTTTATTATGAGCTGCTCAAGCTGACTGAAACCGTCACAGGAGATCACTATCGACTACAATTGATGCGTTTGAGCTGAGCGTTGAGGAAAAAAATGACTGCTATACAAGCAGAGGCACGACAAATGATTTTGCAACATGACAACATTAGGCCATGTTGAAAAATGGGTGAAAATCTACTTGGAAACGCTTAAATGGGAAGTCCAACGCCACCCATTGTATTCACCAGACATTGCCCTGTCTGATTATCACTTGTTCCGATTAATGGCACATGGCCTGGCTGAGCAGCACTTTAATTCTTATGAAGATGCCAAAAAATGACTCATGGTTAGCCTCAAAAGACATGTCATTTTTCCAACGTAGAATTCAAATGCTGCCAGAAAGATCGGAAAAAATAGTTTGCTAGCAATGGACAACACTTTCAGTGAGATATTTCTTACTAAATTTTTGTAAATAAAACATTACCTTTCATGAAAAATCAGCGATAACTTATTCAAGGTCCTAATATATATAAATTAAATAACTTGTAACAAATCCATATCACTGAAGCAGTCAAGACTAAGAATTTCTTTTCTTTTTTTTTTTTTTTTGTAATAATTGTTTTGTCAGAATCTTGTAAGGTTAATTCTGGATTTCTCTTTGTAGGAATGAGCTGCACCAGTGAGGTTGGTATCTCACCAGTCTTGCTCCAGGCCATCTCTCACACACTAACCTCAACAGAGAACCAGGCAACTGCAGACAACAATTCAACCTTTGACCGACGCCGTGAAACAAATGGCTTCCGATTACAGGAGTGCAAGACGAAAGAAGCCACATCAGCCATTCTACAGTTTACTTCTGAACAGGAGTCCGAGACTAAAATTGTTCCGCTTCTTCATGGAATGCACGAACCTACAGCCCCTCTCATCCGACAAGTGCAAGTGGATGGCAATGGTCTCTCAGACAAGGTGATACTTGATGCCAGCCCTGAGGTGAAAGCAATGTTGAAACAGAAAATAAATCAGAGAGTGATTTTCAAGCCACATGCTGACTCGGTCATCATCTCTGATGGAAACACTCATGTTGTGAATGTCTACACAGCTATTGAGAATTCTGAGTTGAAAGGCAAAGACCTGTCAGGTTTGAGCCATGAGATCAAGATCATCGATAGTAACAAATATAGTGGAGCCCCCGAAGTGATTGTATGCTATAATCAAGACAGTCCTTCTGTTCCTTCACCAGCTAATGACATCATTGTTTCAGATTCCGATAATGGTATTATTGATACCTCTCAAAAAACCCAGTTGACCTCACAGCATTCAAGTGAGCAGGACTCAGCATCTCCCTCTTTGAAATTTAATAGCCACCTTGGAGAAGACGATGATGAGGAAGATGAAGAGGAGGATGAGATGGGAAATGATAGTAATAGCAACTCTCAAGCCATTAACAGCAAAGAGAGTGTTCAGACAATTTACATCTCACCGTCAGAAGAGATTGTACCTATGTCCTTTCCTGTTCACACAGTTTCATCAGAAACATCTTTGAAAGATACTTGTAAGAATTGTCCAGTTTGTGATGACAAAGTTTCTGGTAAGTTTATATTGATATATTTTATTTCTTTCTTTATACGCACACACACACACACACACACACACACAAATCAGATTTTTACCTTAATCTCTTAAATTATTTGTTTAGATTTTTTAAAATTTTGTTTGTAGATTTAAAACAATAAATTTTAAAACTGATAATTAAAGTTTATTTATTTTTGAGTTGTAATTTGTGAAAAGATTCAAAAGTTATTGTCACAATATTTACATTATTCGGACTATTGGCCTCATGTTTGTCGCCATATTTATTACAATGTTTCGGCCATTGTATGCTCCGGTCTTCATCAGGTGGTTGGAATGTCAAACTGAACCCTTTATTTCGCTCACAGGGGTAGATTGTTCTAGTTCCACATGCCATGTTTAAGGACACAATAGCACAGTGGATAAAGGCATTAGTTAGATCCAGTGACAGGACCCAAAGAGTGTGAGTTCAATACCCAGTTAAGGCAGTGGAGAACTTTCAGAAGGAAATTAACAGGAGATAACTGATAACTGACATCCATTAAACATGGCAGGTGGAACTAGAACAGTCTAACCCAGTGAGCGAAATAAAGGGTTCAGTTCGACATTCCAACCACCTGAAGAAGGCCGGAACGTATAACGGCCAAAACGTTGTAATAAGTATGGTGACAAAGATGAGGACAATAGTCCAAATAATGTAAATAATGTACATAATACCTCATCTCAGAAATATAGACAGATACTAAAAGGCCGAAACGTTGTGATAAATATGGCAACAAAGATGAGGACAATAGTCCGAATAATGTAAATAGTGTACATAATACCTCATCTTAGAAATATAGACAGATACTGAAAGGCCGAAACGTTGTAATAAATATGGCGACAAAGATGAGGACAATAGTCCGAATAATGTAAATAGTGTACATAATACCTCATCTCAAAAATATAGACAGATACTGTTATTGTCACCAATTTAATCCTTATTTTATTTCATTAATAAATAATTCATTTTTAAATATATTTGTATATATCCATGTTTTAGTAAAGTTCTGTTAGGAAAACCCATTTTGATTTTATTTATACTATTGTCCTCATCTTTGTTGTTGTTATCACACCATTTCATCCACTATACTCTCCGGCCTTCATCAAGTGTATATTGATCTAAGTAACTGTACAGAAGAAAATGACGACATACGGCGAAGGCCAAAACGTTTTCATATTCCATGCTGTCTTGGCAGAAAAAAAAAAAAAAACGCTTTACGACTGAATGAGGTCAGCAAATTCATGTAAATTAGCTTTTGCTATCCAATCATGGGAAAACGACATGTCATTAAGTGGAATGGATTGCGTAGAAAAATATGCTAATCTATTTCTGTACAGTATTTACATTAGTCGGACTATTGTCCTCATCTTTGTCGCCATATTTGTCACAACGTTTCGGCCATTGTATGCTCCGGCCTTCTTCAGGTGGTTGGAATTTCGAACTGAACCCTTTATTTCGATCACTAGGGGTAGACTGTTCTAGTTCCACGAGCCATGTTTGATGGATGTCAGTTATCATTTATCTCCTGCTAATTTTCCCTCTGAAAGTTCTCCACGGCCTTAACCGGGTATTGAACTCACACTCTTTGGGTCTGTCACTGGATCTAACCAACGCCTTTATCCACTGTGTCCATGCATGCTTGGACTCTCCCAGCTATAAATAGGAGCAGGTACTGCCTTTTGGAGAGGTATTGTTTTTTGCATTCAGCTCTGACAGGCCGAACATTCTTGCTGTAACACTGTCGTTTGTATATGTTTGTATTACTGTTTCTGTTAATATATTTGTTTAACACAATTCCTCTCTTTGTTTTTCTTTATTTCTGGCCCCTAACAAGGCCACAACAACTTCCATGCTCCATGAGTAGAAAACCAGTAAAGGGTCCAACAAACTGCTACAAAAGCAACTGATTTTTCCTACCAAGGATGATTTTTGTGAGGCGGCTTTGTGTATGTACATGGAGATTTGGATATTGTGAACTCTTATTATACAATAACATACAGGGAGGGGATTCTGAACTGAACCCTTCATTTAATCTATGAGGGTAGACAGTTCTTGTTCCACTGCCCATGTCTAGAGATATCTTGTCTAGTTCTTATTTTTAGGACTGCTCAGTTAATGCTCACCCTGTCTCCACAGAGTCCAAGTACACACTGCCCAGCCCAGGGACTGAACTCAAAATTACTATTTTTTTCTATTTTTAAGCTTTTCACCCCAGGCAAGGCTGGAAGCCACTAGCACGCAAGGGGTTACAGAGGATTTGGAGCGAGAGCAAATAGGAGTGTTAGAGGAAAGGATGTGGAGGAGGATAGAGGATAGATCAAGGCAACTGGAGATGTCGATTGACGTTACACTTGAATAGTTGGAGATCATAGTCATCAGGGAAACAGGAATGAGGAAGGGAGTTCCATAGGCGTGAGGTGTGAGATATGAAGCTATTGGAGTAGAAGAGACATCTACATTTAACAGTTTCAACAGTGAAAGGGTGGGAACGGGATGCCAGCCTCGTAGGACGCTTGAATTCATGGAGCCTGGGATAGCAGCTCATCGGAGCAATTACCATGGAAGTATTTATAAAAGAGACAGAGAGAGGCGACGGTGTGTCTATGAGAGAGAGAGAGACTGCAAACGAGAAGCCAGATCAGGGCCAATTATATTGCATACCCGTCTCTGGATCTTATCAAGAACCTTGAAGCAAACAGAAGGGGCTCCAGACCATATATGGCAGCAATACTCCATGCAAGGGTGGATGGTTGATTTGTAAATTTGGAGGATCGATTCAGGGGAGAAGAATTTTCTGGCCCGGCACAGGGAGCTAACTTTCCTTGCGATAGATGAAGCAATCGACTCAATGTAATTCTTCCATCTCAGGTCAGCAGTCAATGTGAGATTGAGCAGCCGCAGAGAGGACCTCTCGAGAAGTTGAGCTTCAGACATTCTAATGGGATGCAGGGAAGGATCCCTGTGGTGATTAATGGAGAGCAGTTTTGTTTTGGAGGCATTAAAGTTAACCAGCCAATTCCTGCCCCAGTTCATAACCAATTGAAGTTACACCATATTCAGTATATTATTGTCCTACAGGACAGTAGATCAGGCAGTGTGTACTTGGGCGTATGGGACAGTTCCAGGCAGTGTGTACTTGGGCTTTATGGGACAGTTCCAGGCAGTGTGTACTTGGGCTTTATGGGACAGGGCCAGGCAGTGTGTACTTGGGCGTATGGGACAGGGCCAGGCAGTGTGTACTTGGGCGTATGGGACAGGGCCAGGCAGTGTGTACTTGGGCGAGCAATAACTGAGATGTACTAAAAATTTGAATGAGATGATATCCCTAGACATGGACAGTGGAATGAGAAACTTTTAAAAATATGAAATGAGAAAATTGCCCCATATTGTCATCTTGAAGAAATTCCAATCATTTTGAGCTGTAATCATTATTAATAGTAATAATAATTATTAATAAAATTATAACTTTTAGAGTTACAATGCATTCTTGCCCCATTTTAATGTTTTCTGAATTCTTTTTTGTTTTATCGTGACATTCAGTTGAAGCAAATATATCTATAAATGCCAGTTTGAATATTCTACATTTGGCATTTCTTCATCTGCAATGTAGAAATCACTTCTGTTTTTCGGCATTTCTTCATCTGCAATGCCAGCAATCACTTCTTCTACCTTTTGGCATTTCTTCATCTGCAATGCCAGCAATCACTTCTACATTTGGGAATTGCTTCCTCTGCAATGCCAGGAATCACTTCTACTTTTTGGCATTTCTTCATCTGCAATGCCAGCAATCACTTTTTCTACACTTTGGCATTTCTTCATCTGCAATGCCAGCAATCACTTCTTCTACCTTTGGCATTTCTTTCCCTGCAATGTCAGCAATTACTTCTTCTACCTTTGGCATTTCTCCCTCTTCAATGCAGGCAATCACTTCTACCTTTGGCATTTCTCCCTCTTCAATGCAGGCAATCACTTCTACCTTTGGCATTTCTCCCTCTGCAATGCCAGCAATCACTTCTATCTTTGGCATTTCTTCATCTGCAATGCCAGCAATCACTTGTTCTGCCTGACTGCTCTCTCATTTCAATAATTCAATAAAATATTTAATTAATCAAGCAGGAAGCAACTTTAAATGGCATCTAAAGTGAATACTTAGTGGCTGCCATTTTTGTTAACGCTATGAAATTACTGTCCAAAAGTGTTTATGCCACATAACTCTTGAGAAATATCAAAGTATTTGCATTATTTACATGCAGACTATTGTCCTCATTTTTGTTGGAGTTATCACCATGTGCCCTTTACTTAATCTACAGGGAATTCTGAACTGAGCCACTTAGATTAGGAGGGAGATTAGGAGGTAGATTGTTCTCGTTGCACTCACCATATCTAGTGATATCTCATCACGTTCTATGGATTGAACTCACAATTACTGTCGCCAAATTAACAAACCAACACTTTAATTCACTAGGCCATTGTCTCTCAGATTAATGCTGTGTGTAGAACTTGGCGCCTTCACCCTAACCCCTGCCTAATGAGAAGTGCTGCGGCTTAACTGCACCCACTGAAGCTTCTCTTTTCTTTCTGCCGCTGAAAACCTCTCATTTGTTTTTCATTTTTTATTAGCAGCTCCTATATCATATCTATTTCTCTGCTAGGCCTACAATTAGGGCCCTTATTGTCTAGCATATGCACCGATTCTTTTAGACATCTGACTTCAGCTTCTGTGAGTGCAGTCAAGCATGAAAAGCAGCAGCAGAAGCACTCATCAGCAGGCAGGTTAGGTTTAAGGCTCCAAGTTCTCCACACAGAATTGTCCCATAGTACAATAGCCTAGTGGATTAGACATTGTGATGAAGACAATAATTAGTATGTAAATAATGATAACTCCTCATCTCAGAAATGCAAACAGGAATGGAACTACTTGTTTCTTAATACAAACTTCTCATCAACAAATCATATGCTTCAACTCAAAACCCAGTGCTGTTAAGATGGCAACAACATTATGCAATATCTGTCTATGTTTCTGAGATGAGGTATTATGTACACTATTTACATTGCTTGGACTATCATCCTCATCTTTGTTGCCATATTTATCACAACATTTCGGTTGTTGTACGCTCCGGCCTTCGTCAGGTGGTTGGAACGTCGAACTGAACCCTTTACTTCACTCACTGGGGTAGACTGTTCTAGTTCCACATGCCATGTCTAATGTCAGTTATCAGTTATCTCCTGTTAATTCAAATCCACATGTCACAGTGGATAAAGGCATTAGTTAGATCCAGTGACAGGACCCAAAGAGTGTGAGTTCAATATCTGGTTAAGGCGGTGGAGAACTTGGGGTGGGGAATTAACAGGAGATAACTGATAACTGACATACATTAAACATGGCACGTGGAACTAGAACAGTCTACCCCAGCGAGTTTAATAAAGGGTTCAGTTTGATATTCCAACCACCTGAAGAAGGCCAGAGCGTACAACAGACGAAACGTTGTGATAAATATGGCAACAAAGATGAGGATAATAGTCCAAGCAATGTAAATAGTGAATATCATGCAAATAAATCTTAGTTTCGGTGTTGTTTTATATGACCAGTTTGGAGCTGGATTTTATTCAACTTAGAACTTTCTCTTTTCTCTGAACAATTAGAGACAAAAGAAGATGAAACATTCTGGAAGCAATATGCCTCTACGTACTTGTAATAGGACTCATTAAACAGCAGCTCATTAGATATTTTATCACTGCTGGGTAGGCCAGTGTTGGTGAAATGGCCGTATTTAAGAAACACTACCACTAACACTGTCAGCCTTTAATTGAAATTAAGTTTTTGTTTATGTTGTTTCAAATATTTTATGCAGGATTCGACTTTTTGTTATCTCAGTTTTTATGACTTTTGAAAAACTAGAACACTTCCTGCTGTGATGGAACTGAAAGAATCCTTTTTCTCAAAGAAATCCAATAGCTTCATGTCTCGCACTTCTCACCTGTGGAACTCCCTCCACTTTTCTTGTTTCCCTGATAGCTATAATCTCCAACTATTCAAATGTAATGTCAATCGACGTCTCCAGATGCCTTGATCTATCCCCTATCCTTCTCTTCATCCTTTTCCTCTATCACTCCTATTTGCTCTCGCTCCAACTCTTTGTAACCCATTGCATGCTAGTGGCTTCCCGCCTTGCTTGGGGTGAAATGCTTAAAAATAAAAAAATTGTAGGATTCTGTTTTGCTGATAGGTATAATCTCCAACTGTTCAAATATAACATCAATCGACGTCTCCAGATACCCCGATCTATCCCCTATCCTTCTCTTCATCCTTTCCTCTATCACTCCTATTTGCTCTCGCTCCAACTCTCTGTAACCCCTTGTATGCTAGTGGCTTCCCGCCTTACTTGTGGTGAAATGCTTAAAAAAAAAAAATCACAATAATGTTAAAAGTCACAACCAAGATGCTTTAAATGATGCATAAAATGGTCTAGTGACTAAAATACCTGCAGTTCCATTCAACTGCTGGATAAAAGCAATACATTATTACAAAAGTTAATGGAGGGGGGGGGGGACTGATTTCAATCCAGAACTGACCACTCCATCTTGGGCTTGTGAAAACCAACAATAATCATGATATATATATATATCAATAGTTTCTCAACAAACACTACAAATAACAAAAATGTTTTATTTCTCCCATTCAAAACAACCAAACATAACAAATCAAAACGAGACAGTTTTGATCAAATTCATCTGTTGCCATTATTTTAAACTGCCTATCTCTGTATAATTGTTTTTTATGCTTTTAGCCATTATTCCTTTCCAGATTTCTATTCTATTTATTTATATGTAAGCAACATAAACCATTTCAATTATAATCTTCTGATTATGATGGGAAAAAGAACATTGGAATAGTAAGAAATAAATATCACTTCTCGTCTGCTAATAAAATATTGATAATATACATATTTTTCCATGTTTTATGTCTAGTGCCTAAAGATTGTGTCTTTGTTTATTCCATCCAAATAGAAACATCAACAAAACAAAGGATTATCATAATCCATAGTTATTATTGATTAAAAGATAAACATGGATGAGAATAAATATCAGTTTAATTTGCTTTGAACAATTTGTTGCTGTCTTTTTTGTATATGTTATTTTGTTCATGTGATTTCTGGTGAAGGACTCCTACCATAGAGTAGTGGTCAGCAACCTAATCTTTCAGACTAATGCTATTGTTGTGAATTTGAAACACAAACTTACTCCGTCCTTGTGCCATCCTAAGGTCAGGAGATATCAATATGGCATTCAATGTCGAAATTATACAATCTCAAACAGCCTGAATTATTGATATAAACTAATCTTCACTTAATACGGAACAAGGCCAACTGAAAGTAAAATGATGCTAAGAAGATCTGCACAAGCAGAGAAAAGACTGATTTGAAAAACATCATTCAAAATCCTGGTTTCGCCTAGGCTTGAACACTAGCTACTAAAACCAAAAGTAATTTTTGATTACCTAAGCCGCTTAGCAGGTCTCAGTGTTCTAATACATTGTGTAGAAACTATTTTTCCTCTGCTAAATCTATTTTTACCATTCTCAGACCATTTTTACCTATTTTAAAAAATCACTTTCTCTTTGTTTCTAATTCTTTTCTTTCTTTTTTTTTTTGCAGGTTACCATTATGGAATCTTTTCTTGTGAGAGCTGCAAGGGTTTCTTCAAACGTACTGTGCAGAATAAGAAAGCTTACAAATGTCACCAAAAAGGGAGTTGCGATATCAATGTATACAATCGCAAAAAATGTCCAGCCTGCCGATTTACTAAGTGTTTGGAAGTAGGAATGAAATTAGAAGGTTTGTAGAATTTTGTTCAACATGAAAAATAAAAGAAAACCTTATATGACGTGAACCAATGATTCACATTTAGTTTTACACCGAGACTGAATGCACTTTTGTGCATTTCTTATATTAAATTTAGGAATAAGAATTCTTGCCTGCAGGTTCATAACTGGTGACAAAAAAAAAAAAATTATTTTCTCTGCATTAGGCGTTTTTTGCTGACAATTATTTGTTAAATAAGAAATAGAAATTTATTGTCAAACAACAAGGTCTATTGTTATATTTTGATAAACTGTACATCCATATGCCTAAAAAAAATAATACCTATGGTCAAAGAATTATCTTTGATATGTATTTTAAGGTGATAAAGAAATTTCATATCTGATTATGGTATAAATATTAATTGGTTTGAAGAATCTTTCAGCCTTTCTGTTTGTATTTGATGGCAAAAATTATACACTCAAAAACTGGAAATCTTTAACAATAAGAATATTTTTTTCAATTCACTTAAAGATCAAGCATCTTCAGTGTAAATATATTTTTGTTTCTGATGTGGCTAAGAATAGAAAATGTATGACTTCCCAGAGATAAGTATTACTGGAATGCAGGTTTTATTCATTTTATTCATGTGGAAGGCAAAATGAAGATAAGATGCAAATTTTAAAAATGGGGATGTCATGTACATATATCTTTAGATACTGAAAATGTGAAGTGGAGATACTGGCCCCTGCCCTCTCCTCTCGCCTGTGGAACTCCCTCCCCTTTTCCTGTTTCCCTGATAGCTATAATCTCCAACTATTCAAATGTAATGTCAATCGACGCCTCCAGATGCCTTGATCTATCCCCTATCCTTCTCTTCATCCTTTCCTCTATCGCTCCTCTTTGCTCTTGCTCCAACTCTCTGTAACCCCTTGCGTGCTAGTGGCTTCCCGCCTTGCTTGGTGTGAAACGCTTAAAAAAAAAAAAAATCCCAGTGCAGAATTTGTTTTTATTGGTTCAATTATTTGTTTTATTTTTGTTTTGTCATTTATACAGAAACTTAACATTCGATGCAATTAGTTTAAGTTCAAAACTGGTCTTTGTCTTTATTATGTATTTAAAAGGGATGAATGGTTTTTGTCTGAGAGTCAGAAATTTGACTTTCTTTGAGGAAACAAGCAAAAAAGTTCCCTTTGATCAGTTAGTCACACTGTAATGGTGTAATCCGTTACATTCCCTTGTGACCAGGTTTCGGTCTATCATAGCAGAATTCTGTTGTTCTGATTTGGAATTGATGTAACAAAAGTTGAAAATATTTTAGTTTGTATTGGTGAATAGGAAGACACCAATTCTGTTACGGTATAATACAAGATTGTATACTTCAAGAAAAAAATAATTCGGCAAAACCTGATACAGTTAGACATTGAAGTCCTACCTTACTTTCCCTATTCACCTGACCTATACTCTACTTTTTACCATTTTTTCCAAACCATATATATATATATATATATATATATATATATATATATATATTGTGTGTCATACTTCAACTTCAAAAACGTTTCCAAAATAATTCTTAAATTCACGTATGAACTCAATGCTAATAATAAAATTCCCTTCCTTGACATATTGATAAACACAAATAATAACAAATTTACTATTTCACCATACAAAAAACCTACCAGCATAAATTCATGTACATTTAACGACAAGAGCGAATGCCCACAAAATTACTACAAAATAGCAATTATAAAAAATCTAATACAGCGTGCAAAAATTAATTCATCTACAAAACAGATTTTTTACAGTGAACTAAAGAATATAAAACAAACACTTATTAATAATAGCTTTCCAAACTATATAGTTGATGAACAAATAAAATGCTTTCTTAGAAATCTCAATACTAAGCAAATAGTACATAATACTGCTTCTACTAATCTCAAACATATTAATCTCCTATATCGTAATCAAATGCATACAAATTATAAACAAGATGAAAATATACTAAAACAATTAGTAAATACTAATATATCTACAACAGATCCTAGCAAGAAAATTAAGTTAATCATATACTACACTAAATCTAGTATATCCAACTCAATTATTCGCAATGATTCTTCTCCCCCGCTTAGCGATTTGCAAAAATCCAACATACTTTACAAATTCAAGTGCCCTTTGGGAGATTGTATCTCCAACGGATTAAATAATATTTATGTTGGTCACACCACAAACTCACTTTCATGACGCTTGACACCACATTTGAATGATAACTCTAACATTTTTAGGCATTTAAAACAACATGCCTGGCCGCATACACAATTGCAGAAAATCCTTGTTGACAACACAACTATACTTAAACATGAAAACAATAAACAAAAATTAAAAATTCTTGAAGCTATATACATAAAACAGTTGAAACCTAAGCTGAACAAAATAAACTACAAAATCTCCACAAATATTTTTAATTGTCTATAATTGGCAACAGAAGCCATTGGTTTATGCCAACGGCTTCCCATACTTAATACTTCTCATTTTCACTCTCGCGTAGTCATGTGTGACGTCATGAGATGCGGTGCAATTTTCGCTTCCAGCGTCTCATATGCACCAGTTTGTCGTTGCTTGGAAATCTTCCATGTAAACATAAACAGATTATCATTATTGTTTTGTCCATGTATTGTTTAATATATTGTAATGTAATTGTCATCTTTGATAATGGCTTATGTAAGCCAAAAGCTTAGATAGGATTAAAAAAAAAAATATATGTATCAATATTGTGATTTTCTTTCTTGTTTTAATGATAATGTTATTAAACTTATCAGATGATATGAAAAGAATTTATATAAAATAGACAAAACTTGTCTATATTAATGAAACATGCATCAAGATATATATATATATATATATATATATATATATATTATTATTATATAGTTTACGAAAAACTAGGTAATCCGTATGGGAATACCCAATGAGGATAGAATCCAGAGAGCTCAATGTAACTCAGAGCTAATAATTTAAATAAAAACAGATTGCTTTAAGGTAACCTTAAAGCAATCTGTTTTTATTTAAAATATATATACATATATATATATATATATATATAATTCAAACTGATAGAGATATCACCTTAATAATCAATTACAAATAGAAGTAAACATATATTTGAAAATAAAATTTTAGTATTTTAATGTAAATTCTATGAATATTTTTCTAATTGTCTATTTCATATTAAATCCCCAAAATTTTTGTAATAAAATTAAAAACAACTTATAATTAAATTCCTTAGACTGTTTAAACATTCAAACTTATATCAGACATTATAATATTTATGAACTCTCAAAGTAAAGCAAAACAACAGCGTCTATTTCGGGCCTTTCATTCCAAAGAAAGTTGATGACACTTTCTCTCATAACTTCTTTCTCTCTTTATGCCTTTTTCTCCTCTCCCCCTTCCATATCAATATATAACTTCAGTTAAGTTAACAGATTTAATGTGTCAATGTCTGGATTTCCTCAAACAATTTAAATTTGAAAGAATAGAAATGTTACATCTAACTCAATCATGTCTCTCTCTCCCCCCTCACTTCCTCACTTCGTTAATTTACATATACTTAGTACTGCCTGTCAAAAATGTGTAAATTTCTTTTCATTTTTCGTTTCAACCTTTGGAAGTAAAGTCTGATGATCTGTGGTCCTTTAAAAGGGCTGTGGTGAAATAATTTATTACATGGAACCTTAAAGTGGTTTGTTTTTATTTAAATATATATATATATATATATATATATATATATATATATATATATATATACCTAATGCAAACAAAGTTGAAAATGGCTTCTGGCAGTTTATTGACTCATATGTTTCCAGTTTTTATTGTAATAAATTAACTTCTAGATTGTTGACAGCATTACAATTATTCTAAAGATGTTTATTTTGACTAAAGAAAGTTTGTTTGAACTGAATATTTAAAATTTCATGACTAAAAGTAGCCATATATTTTATCTCAACCTGATATATTTCTCCAATTTCAAATGCTTCTAAGCTCCAGTTTCTTAAATTGATTATATAAACTAAGAGGCCAAAATTCTTCAATTTTATACTGAAAAAATTTATTTTCTACTTCAAATTAAATTGTAATGTAAAATTGATTTCTGGCAAACAACTATTTTGTTCTTTCATATTTTGTAACAAAACGAATTTCCATGATAAAGATATTACAGGGTGTTCAGGCAACATTTGACAGAGTTTAATGTTTTTATTTTTTAAAATTGGTTTGGAATATTTGTAAAACAGTGAATAACATCTAATCACTACAGTTCTGGAAGGGGTCAAAGTTAACTGACATGGACAAGTAGAAGCCACCTGAATATTGGGAAAGGGTAACCACCATCATAGCAGTTCATGCCTGGCATCAAAATACCACAATCATGACAGTGGCTCAATGCTCTGTGAAAACAATAAGATTTGAAATGGAGAGCTGCAACAGAGACTGTGGCTTATAGGAAAGAACACAGCAGTCATTCTGATTGCCTCAGTACACCAGAATTCATCCAACAACTGCAGGAGAAAGTGATGGAAGAACCAGGCAAGAGAATGCAGGCTTTGGTACGGAA
Source organism: Acanthosepion esculentum (assembly GCA_964036315.1). Classification (NCBI taxonomy): domain Eukaryota; kingdom Metazoa; phylum Mollusca; class Cephalopoda; order Sepiida; family Sepiidae; genus Acanthosepion; species Acanthosepion esculentum. The sequence continues at coordinate 6,597,948 of OZ038503.1, forward strand.
AATGGGTGTTGCAATTTCCACCCTGAAGCTGGCCTTGAATTAGGACCCCCGCTACCAGTCATCCAAGAATTGTAAAGATCAACTTCTTACAGAAATGGTTCAAGAAAACTGTCTGACAAAAGCAAAGAAACTCCTGAACAAGGTGAAACATCCTGTTGAACCAGGGATAATATGGTTGTACTCTGATCAGGACCAACTGCACCACACCCAGGACAACAAATGGTTTGCCTAAAATCCATATGACATTCCTCATGTCATGAAGACCAAGTTTTCCCAGACCCTGAAAGTTTTTTGGTGGGTCTCCATTGAGGGTCATGTCATGCCACCTTACATCTTTGAACAGGGTCTCAGGCTCAATTTGGATGGTTATGTGGAGTTGTTGAACACTGTGGTCAGGCCTTGGGTGGCTGCTGGGAGACCATATGTGTGGCAGCAAGATTCAGTTCCTTGCCATGCCTCCAGGAAGTGTCAGAAGTGGTTGTCAGATAATTTTCACCCACCCCAATGTCTGGGTCCCCAACTCCCCTTATTGTCATACCTTAGATTATTATGTGTAGTGTGCAGTTGAGAAAGACACCAACTGCACTGCCTGTAACACAAAGAGCTAGCTGATTGTCAGGATTAAGGAGACATTTGAGGTTGTCTTTTGATTATTATAACTTGGCATGCCACTTTTCTATCTTTCCAATAAATTGATTTTTGGCTTAGATATTCACTTAGTTTCGCTTTAAAACAAAACTGTCAAATTTATCCCAAACACCTTGTATTTTATTTTATGATTTTTTTTCTTGTTTTTGTTCTTCAAACTGTGATGGTTTTGGGGTTTGTCTCCAGTGAGGGTGATGTCATACCAACTCACATCTTTGAACAGGGTCTCAGGCTCAATAAGATGGGTACATGGAGTTGCTGAACACCATGTTCAATACAGTTGGAGAGGGTGTTTGTTGAAAGACATGTGTGGCAATGAGATTCAGCTCCCTGCTACACATCCAGGAAGAGTCAGAAGTGGTTGTTAGATAATTTTTACAACTCCACCAGCCCCAATGTCTGGCCCCTTAAGTCTCCTGATTGTAAACCCATGTGTGGAGCGTGGTTTAGAAGGGCACCAACCACGCTGCCTGTAGCACCAAGTCCCATCTGATCAATAGGCATAAGGAGGTATTTGAGGCTCTCCCTAGGGACACCATCAATGCTGCATGTGCCAGATTACAGAGTCAGATCGAGGCCATGGTAGATGCTGAGGATAGAGCTTCTTTGAGTGAATTGTCTTTTGATTATTATAACCCCTGACCTGCAACTTTTCTATTTTCCCAATAAATTGATTTTGGGTTTAGATATTCACTTTGTTTTCCTTTTAAGAACAAAACTGTCAAATTTAACCCGAACACTCGGTACAAGTTAGATTTTGTGATTTAGCAATGATTATTTTCAGATAGAAATACCGGGTATTGAACTCACACTCTTTTGGGTCTGTCACTGGATCTAACCAACGCCTTTATCCACTGTGCCATGTGTCCTTGAGGGCAGTGGAGAACTTTCAGAGGGAAAATTAGCAGGAGATAACTGATAACTGACATCCATCAAACATGGCTCGTGGAACTAGAACAGTCTACCCCAGTGATCGAAATAAAGGGTTCGGTTCGAAATTCCAACCACCTGAAGAAGGCCGGAGCGTACAATGGCCGAAACGTTGTGACAAAGATGAGGACAATAGTCCGACTAATGTAAATACTGTTGGACAGATTCCTAAAAGGATGCATTGTCAATCGCTACAATTTTAACTTCAAGTTCATGGGCAACCATTATTTAGCCTACATATCCTTATAATATACACATGCAACAATCTCATTCAGTAACCCTCCACCTTGAGTGGCTCTTGTGCCTTGTATTGGGTGAACAATAGTACATTTAAATTTGTAATTCGAAAAAACATATTTGATTTTACATGTAAATTCTTGTTTGGTTATATAATTTGATTTTTTTACATGAGGGTATCCAGTGAGGATTGAACTAACTACTCAAGAGTAATGGTCAACTAGACCTCGGTAGCCATTACACTGAGTTATTAGGTTGGTGCAAAAATAATGTCGTTTTCTCACATATGTTAGAACGTCAAAAAACGACATTATTTTTGCACCAACCTAATACCTTAAAAAAAAAAATAAGAGTGAAAAGAAATATATATATATATATATATATATATATATATATATACATATATATATATATATATATATATATATATGTGTGTATTTAGGCAGCAAATTCTCATTTAGGCATGTTTGATTAAATAAATTACAGACGTTACATCTTCTTATTTTTAACATAATTCGTTCATTCTCATGAATAACCTTCCGTGTATTGCAATTAAACGATGTCAGAAATGTGCTATAACTATGAATATCATTTAATTGCAATACATGGAAGGTTATTCATGAGTATGAATGGATTATGTTAAAAATAAGCCGACATAATAATGTCTGTAATTTATTTAATCAGATATATAATATATATATAATAATAGCTGGCCACTTGTATTCAAGGATACTCATCTACTAGGGCGACTATCCCTATTGCAGTCTCCTGCCCAGGCATTATTGTTTTTGTTCACCCACAAAGCCTATATGTGGTTTATACTGCAACTATGCTGAGTGGACATTACAGTTTCTGGGAGAGAGCCTGTTATCTACTGTGATCAACAATCATAGAACAAGGGTTCCATCTACCCAGTTTCACTCACAAAGCTTGGGTCAACCTTTGGTATGGTTTTCAGGCAATTTGCAAAGATGCCGCATGCTGGGATCGCTGCCCCTCTCCAGATCCATAAATCACCTTCCTGACAAATTGACTCTGGTGAAATTCAAACCCGGGTTTCATGATCAAAAAGCAAACATTCTAACCACTCAGCCACATGCCCATTTTTTATATATATATATATATATTTTTAAAATAAAAACAGACCACTTTAAGGTTCCATATAATAAATTATTTCACCACAGCCCTTTTAAAGGACAGCGGATCATCAGATTTTATTTCTAAAGGTTGAAACGAAAATATATATACACACACACACATACACACACACACACAAAACCCGTTTGGGGCCACCCTGTTTCTTAAAAAAAAACGTTTTTGTATTTTTTTCTCCAGGCTGCGCTTACAACCAAAATGTTCAAATTTGGATTGATCTGTCCACGATACATTTTGCTAAATTATGAATATTTTGTATGTGAAACATATTTCGTTTTCACCATTCATTAACACCTCAGTAGACATTTTGAAATTACCAAAATTTTCAGTTAAGTTAATACAGTCTGTATCTTTGAGATGAGGTATTATGATTACTTACATTATTAGGACTGTTATCCTCATCTTCACTGCTATATTCACATTTCGGCCGTTGTATGCTCCAGCCTTCTTCAGGTGATTGGAATTTCAAACCAAACACTTTTTGTCCACCAAGTTAGATTGGTTTAGTTCCATGTGCCATGCCTCTTCAAGATGTCTCAGTTATTTCCCTTTAATTCAACTGTTGGTTTTTGGTTCACCACTGCTGTGGCTTGGTATTGAACTCACAACTCTTTGGGTATAGTCACTGGATCTAACCAATGTCTTTATCCACTGAGACATCCAGAAGAGGTATGGCTCGTGGAACTAGAACAATCTACTCTGGAGGATTAAATAAAGGGTTTGTTTGGAAATTCCAATCACTTGAAGATGACCAGTGTGTACAACAGCCAAAACATTGTGAATATGGCAATGAAGATGAGGACAACAGTCTGAATAATGTAAATAATACAGGTTCTAAATGTTAACTTGGTACTAACTAATGTTGTAAACAAAACATACGTAACTGTCTTTGTTTGAAGAAAAACAAATTGTGCCATTACAACAGTATTTTCATAGTTTTTTTAATTTATTTTTAATGTTGAAGTAATTTTCATAAAATGGCAAAATCATAGCAGCTAATCATTGAGATGAGGGCACGAATTGAAATTTTATTCAAAGAAGGCTACTCTCAAAGACAAATTGCCAAGAAATTGAAGTTCTATGCATGGAGTGCAAAATGAGTTACAAAGAAAGTTAGAAACTGGCACCAATGTTGATAGAAAAAAAGAACTGGAGCACCAAAAATGACAACTGCTGCTGAAGAGAAACACTTGATTATTGAGAGTAAAAGAAAGAGAAGGAAGACTGCTCCAGAGTTGACAGCTGAACTTCATTCCTCTCGACAGCAATCAATGTTGCTCCCAACTAAGAAAAAATTGACTCAGATCGGTGGAGACTGAATAATACGGATTAGTCATTGAAATTCATAGAAAAATACTAGACTAAACTGGATGTAAAAATTGAAAGAAAATCTAACTTATCATCCATTAAAAATATATTTTGTCAATTTTTCACTCAACAATTCAAGATTGAAAAACACAAAAATTTTGCAGTGATTTGATTCCTCATTTTTTCAAAACAAAATTGTTTGCAAATGTCAAAAAATGTAGCATCATTTTTCAAAGGCTCTGACTGGTGAAGAAATAGACATTTGACAATTCAAATTGTCTCTAGAACCTTTTTTTTTTTTTTTTCATAAAAAAATGGCAACTTCATTTCTGTAAGAAAAACTACATGTTTGTCAAGACCTCCTCTAGATTATTCTAAGCATCATCTTTGCAAGGATTCATGTTTTTAGTCAAATTAATAAAAAATTGAGCTGATTGGGCCCTGGGATACTTTTGTTTGGTGAAAGAAAGATGAAACTTTTAACCCAAAGACCACTGTTCCAGCAGTCAGGCATCATTTTTTATAAGGGATCTTTTACATCCAATGGGGCTGTTTGATTGGTTAAAGTGAATGGGATCATGAAGAATGGACAGTATATTCAGATGTCAGACCAAAACATCAAACAATTCATTTCATTCTGCTGTTGAAAAGTTTATTAAATACAAAAAAATCCAACCCAACATCAGTCTACTGAAAAACTTGAGCTGGACTATAAATGAATCTGTTCCGGTAAAAGATAATGACTGAAATTGCTTGTCAAAATTATGTCAATGCTTTAGAGTGGCTAAAATTGAAGTCCAGGCTATAATCCAATTGAAAATTTGGAAAGAGAATTTTAAAGTAATAGTGAACAAGCCTACCATCTCCAATTACCTAGGAACATTAGCAAGAAAGTTTTGGCTAGAATCCTTGTTGAGACTTATTGGAATCTTGTGAAATGTGAAAACCAAGGAAAACAAGGTCTTGCTTACCAGTCAGCATCTCCATTTCTGGATCCAATACAAAATCAGTTATCAGGAGGAACCACAACAGCCATTTTCAGCCCCTTTTCAGCCATTGCATTCTGCTATGGCGAGGCCACACTCCATTGTGGAGGCTTCTTTTGGATCGATGCCAACTGGTCTTTCCCTCTATGAATTGTTCTCCAATCAAATGTCAACCAGTTACCAGCTAAAATAGCAAATAAAAGTTTTGCCAGTGATTAAGACAAAACATAAGATGTGGCCATATAATTATTTTGACTGTTGCTTTTGATGATCAAATTGCAAATAATAATTCACTGAAATTTATTTTTATCTCCCTCTTGTATTATTTCTTTTTCTCTTCTTTCTGTATGTGTGAATTTTGGCCAGAATAATAAAGACTTTCCTTTTCAAAAAAATCTTAATTTTTGATGGCGTATGAATAATCTGAGGCATAACTATACTACAGAGTTAAATCTGACTTTCATTCAAAACAATTGTAAGCTAAAATCTGATGAATTTAGATTGATAAACTGTACTACTATATTGTTTAATATCTTGTTTAATATCTTGTTTAATATATCAAACACAAAGCATTCCAAATGTCATATTGGCTTTGCTCAACGATAAGTGATTTTTTTTCTTTACTTTTCATCATTATTATGTAACTTCTATACAGTTATAAATCAAAATTACTATCCAGAACATTTTATATTTAAATATATTTGTGTTTTTATATTGTGTTTTTTGTTTTCCATAGCAATTCGTGTTGATCGCACACGTGGGGGACGAAGTTCTTATGATGGTTGCTCTCCACATGGTCGAGCACGAGAAAGACAAGCTGACAAACGGAAAATCCAAAAATTAAACATGTCCAAGTCAGGCACAAGTCAGCAGACCCAGCAGCATTCCGTGGTGACCATTCCAGGCATTACTCTCCAGGCAGCCGGTCAGAACAAGGCCAGTCAATTAGTGGCCATTCTCAGTCACAAGAACAATTCCATGGGCAACATTTTCTCAGTAGACAAAAAACCATTTGTCCCCCAAATTCTCACAGACATTATGAATTTGGAGTCATTCTTGTGTGATGATGAACCTTCCATTGAAATTTTATCTGAAGACGCCAGCAGTTACGTTTCCCTCATGCAGATCACTGAAGATCGTCTCTACAAAATTGTACGATGGGCTCGTAACCTTGCTCAGTTTACTTCGATATCTGTAAGTATTTTCATCCCACAAGTTCAATGACTAATGTTTATTTGTTGAAGTTCTTTGTTTGTTAGAAAAGAATGCATTTCAATCTCCAAGTAATGTTTTTCTCTTGAGACTTGAAATTCCTATACAATTTTGGCAAGTATAAAGATTTTCATGTATTCATTTATTTTACTATAGTCGTTTCTCATAAATTGTTGGTAAGCAATTTTCTCAACACGCAACTATTACGAAAAGTTTAATACAAATGCCTGAGATTTAATTAATCAATCAAAGAATATACATAAGTCTGTCAGTAAGTTTGCAGCCTAGTGAGGAAAACTGGATTCTATTTTACACTAGTATAATCTCCTTCACTGTCGATGTACTTAACTAAACATTATACAGTGAAAATTTCAGGGAAAACTTTAGTTCATAATCATGTTTCAGACTGCAGAATTATTGATAATATATAAATATCTCATATTCATATGAAATCATATACAGGAAGGGCATTAAAAAAGTTTTTGGACAAACCAAGAAAAAGATCCACCACCCACCCACAAATATTTGATCATGTGAACTTGGCTGAGAACTTTTCAATATACCTCTTATATATAATATATATATATATATATATATATATATATATATATATATATACAGTTGCAGCCAAAATGTTCAGAACGGCATTGCTTTCGTCAGAAAAGTAGGTATAAGTTTTTATCAAAGTTGTTTTATATTCTATAATTTTCACAGATAATAAATACGATATTGTTATTGTCTGAGATTTTGGTTTAATTTGAGAGGATAATACAAAAGTTATGGATGATTTAGTGATTTACTGCAAAACCCATGGCGGCCAAAATGATCAGAACGGTTGAAAAAATAAAAAAATAATCAAAAATGACAGAGAATACTGGAATTATTTAATATTTAGTGTAAAGCCCTTTAGCTTCAATCACACTTTGACATCTTTGCATGAGGAAATTAAATTTTCAGTTTCTTGCTGGGTGATCTTATTCCATTCTTCCTGAAGGGCATTCCATAATTGCTCGGTTGTTTTAGGATTTCTGGCTTTCAAACATTCTTCTAGAATATTCCACACATTTTCAATAGGATTGAGATCTGGGCTTTGAGCAGGCCAATCCATAACAATAACCTCTTTAGCCTTGAGGAAGTTCATGAACATCTTAGCCTTGTGACATGGGACATTGTCTTGCATGAATATGGGTCGTCACTTAGTTGAATTTCTCAGCACAGGCAAGACATGATGTTTTACAAGTTGTTTATAAACTCCTGCATTTGCCTTTCCATGTAATCGCACCAAAGGACTCACACCATCTACAGATATCATCCCCCAAACCATGACACTTCCTCCCCCGAATTTAACACTAGTCTTAAGGCATTTAGGCGATAATTTTTCACCTACTTTTCGATGAACGTACCTTTTCCCATCTGAGGCAAATAACATAAACTTAGATTCATCACTGAAATGCACCGTTTGCCATTTTTCTTGAGACCACAAACATGTTTGGTTGCAAAGGTAAGACAACACTTTTTATTCTTGGAGCTGCTCAGTGGCTTCACTGCAGGTTGCTCTTGCTTGTAGGTTGTGTTCAACTAAATGACAAGACAGTTTTTCGAGATAAAGTTTTCATCAGTACAATGCTCATTTCCCGAGAAACAGCAGCAGCAATTTTAAATCTGTCCTTTTTAACCAACTTTACCATAGCACGATCTTCTCTCTTGGTCGTTTTTCTTGACCTACCTGTAGACTTTTTTGCTTCACATGAACCACAATCATCGTAGACATTAAGAATACTGTGAACAACACTTTTTGACTTGTTAACAATCTTTGCAATAGACCCAATACTTAAATTATCCTTCTTTCGAAGCTTAATAATCTGCTGACGAATTGGTAACAGAGTAAGCGGCATTATATTAAAAAAGTACACTGCAGATATTCTTACTAATGTTTAGTAAACGAACCGTCACTTAAACAAATTTAAAAAAATTAGAGTTTGCCAGTTAGATATACTAAAACATGGAGTAAAAGCAACCATTCTGATCATTTTGGCCGCCATGGGTTTTGCAGTAAATCACTAAATCATCCATAACTTTTGTATTATCCTCTCAAATTACACCAAAATCTCAGACAATAACAATTAATATCGTATTTATTGTCTGTGAAAATTATAGAATATAAAACAACTTTGATAAAAACTTATACCTACTTTTCTGACAAAAACAATGCCATTCTGAAAATTTTGGCCACAACTGTATATAATGTGTGTGTGTGTATATATGTGTGTGTATATATATATATATATATATATATATATATATATAATTCACATACAAGCCTGTTTCACTGTATCACAGCTCCTCAGTGTGGCTAGACATCCAATTGCTTCAAGCCAGGATAGAAACTTGACCGATTTGGCATCAGTCAGAGTTTCCACCCCTGAGCTATCAGTGTACAGCAGAAGGAAACATACACACACACACACATATATATATATATAAATATATATATATATAGTTAAACTTCAGATATAACTAAAATAGATCTATGAATAAAGATGAAAGGAAAACTTAAGCGACACGTTTCATCTTCTGAGCAACTTTATCGAGACAAATGTAAAGAATTTATTTTGCAACACGTATTTATAAACAAATAAAAATGTTAGTTTTTCGTAAGTTTTATATTTAAGAAGCACTCATAAATATTCATTAGGTTAACATAAAAGTCTTGGTAAATTGTTCATGATGCTAAGTGACGTATTTTAATATATAATATATTTAAATAATTTTAGTATGGGATAGATTTATGTATTATATATTTTAAATAACAGGAGGTTAGAAATTTAACCATTTTCTTTGAATATTTTTATAACATTTTTATAGTTTTGGCTTGGGAAAGGAGTAATTCTTTCAGAAATGGAGATATTGAAAAAAAAATGTGGTGCAGATTTATATTTTGATAAGATTCAATAGCATCATTTTTCTATCTAAGTTACTTTCTCTTTTAATAACTGACATCATCTTTATATATTTCAATGAATTTTGTTTCAATTTGACATTAATTCTTATTACTATAAACATTATCTTTTAGTGGGTACACGTTTGTTTTTGTTTCTTTGTTTTTGACATCCGTGTTATTTTAAGCAGTGAAATGTCAAATGGCCGAGAAACTGAGAAAACCTTATTGACAAAAAAACGTTTATTTGTAATAAGAAATTCACCCACATGTGCACATGCATTTAAATTGAATTAAATGTCAATCAATGTTTTCACAATAAAATTAGAATTAACCACAACAAAAACAATTAGTATTATCCAATTGATGTGAAATTTTTGATTTTCTTATAGATGAAATTATAATAGTTATTTATATATATATATATATAGCATAATGAGAAGCCACGTATACTTTCTTGATATGTATATAATATGGATTTTTCAGTTGTTTTATCCATATTATATATATATATATATATATATATATATAAAAGTGAACATTGAAGTCAACACTCAGAGGCGACAGGCTGTTTCATGCTGGATTGCATCCAGTATGAAACAGCCTGTCGCCTCTGAGTGTTGACTTCAATGTTCACTTTTATATTTATATTTACATACACTATCTCTGATATTGAACACTTTATCCCATAAATATAGCACACCTTAAAACTATATTTCTTCATATATATATATATATATATATATATATATATATATATATGAGAGAGAGATATATGGAAACTTGAAGAATATAAACAAAACCTGGGTTATAATTCCATATCAAAAGGAAATCCTGAAGATGTCAAGACACTAAACTATAAATTTCTGGTATCTGTTGTCTGTAGACTTACAGCTTCATTCAGTTTTCCAACTCTTTTGTTTTTTAAATATCCCACATTGTAATAGCAATAGATTTGTTAAGAAAAGGGAAATGTGTTATGAACTCAGCACAAGTTTACCATAAAAAACTCAGAAATCAGTGCACTTTCTATACATTCTTTTACTTAAACCTACATTATGGCAGAATTACGGTCAGATTCATTACAATGGATGACAAGTGTGGCATTTTCTGAAGGATTCTTTTTGCGTTCATATATTCTTTTATTTAAATTCCTAGAAGTCTCACCTATGTATTTCCTGTGACATTTATTACAGTTTATAGTATAAATTCCTGCTTCAAGCTTTAGATTGTTATTATTTTGTTTTGTATTAATCAAGTGTCTTATTGTTTTCAAAGTTGTTGTAACAAACTTAATATTAAGTTTAGATAAATTCTTTTCAATTGTAGCTGTGATTAAGTTGGCAGGTAATATTATGTGCCTAGTCTTATTAAGATTATTTTTATTATTTTTCTAAATCTTTTTTCAAAAATTTGATAAGCTTTCCCCTTTGCATTATATGTGAAATAGGATTTTGGAAGAGTCTAAACGCATTTTCAATGTGTTTCTCTTTATAATATAGAGAGGGCTAAATATTTTAAGAGCAATTCGAATTTATAGCCCACAAGGTTTAGAAACCAAAAACAAACATCACGTGATTTCAAAGCTTCATTTGCTTTCTGTGGGTGGGGATTAGTCTCATCATCTAAAGTGTTATGCTTGAAATACACACAATATATAGAAACTTTTCAATAGCTTCCAACATAAATTTAAAGCTGTACATATAATGTTTCTGGAGCTGGTTTCTTTAAATTGATTGTCAAAACAGATTATTTACAAAGCTGCAGAAATCAGGTTTATCAGCAACTGTATATCCTCCTGAAGATATGTGGACAATTTTATTTTCAATGCTACTTCTCAATAAATGTGTTTGTAACACAGTTTCCTTTTTAACCTGACCTTTGAAGAATTAATAATATCTACAAAAAAATTTTTTTGGCTGTGAGTCACTTGACAATATTCTATATTTAGGTTTGGTTTGGTTTGGTTTTCTTTGAGCATATAAAAGATTTTTTATTGGTTTGTTTTGTTTAACTCAATGGGTTATTTAATGCCAACAAGATTTTTATTTCTGGTGATATTTTTCAAAAACTGTATTGCTGGTAATATTTTTTTTCCAAAAATGTACTTCTGGTAATAATGTATTGCTGGTAATAATTTCTTCAAAAACTCATTACTTGTAAGAATTTTTCTACAAAAATGTATTGCTGGTATTAAAACCTATTTTGACACTTTCATAGCGTTTTGACGCCAGTTTGTTGGTTAACTATTTGCCCATAGTTAGGAACCTAACAGGTGCTAGCACCCCGAGTTAGGGTGGACTTGGGAACGACAGCAATCAAAAACCTCCCGATCAGAGGACTTGCTGCTGGATGCAGTTTATTGTCATACCCAGGACAGTGTATATTTAGGAATATTTTAAACATGCAAATATTAAGTAAATATTGCTATAATAGTAAAATCTTTTTGTTTCATTATTTTTTCTAAAAAAATTCTATTTTAAATTCTATTTTAAATTCTATTTAAATTCTTTAATGTGATATCCAGGTGGTATGACATTTATTGGCCCATAAAGTGAAACTGGCAAGTTCAAATTCAGACCTCATCTGTTGCATTAATATTCATATTAATTCCCTTCTCTCCTTTATACAGCTATTTATTGAATAGCAGAGTAGACTGAATTTTTTAGCTGTGGTTGGTAAGAGGAGGACAGTTCTGAACTTCAAACCATAGAGAAGGCAACAAGAAACCACTCCATATCTTTCTCAAGAAAATGTGGCAATTCACAGATAATAATTCAGCTGATATGAAATGGAAAGACTATATTGAATTTATTGTTAGGTCAACTGTTAAGAAAGTCAGTTCACTGTATTGTATGAGACAATTTTTCTCTCCAGAATCTATGTTACATATCGATAAGTCTATTATTCTCCTATGCTTAGAATATTGCTGTCATATATGGTTCGGTGCCCCTGCTATTTGACTTGAAGTCCTTGGTAATTGTTAAAAATACACCTTTAAGTGCCGAATCTAGTTGCGTCGTCAGTGTTGTTGCTTACATGTCACTAGAAGTTTCGGGTCTAAATAAACAACAGACTTCTTTGATGGGCGACCCGACCGAATATGATCAGTAATCGGCCCGCACCCAGAATAAAATTTGCCACTAGCTTTAGTACGTGCTTTATATAAGTTCCCCCAGAAAACGGCAACTAATCAAGACTTCATTTGGGTTATTCGATGTTATAGATCGGGTATGCTTGGTTGTACTGATCTTCCTACATGCGGCCAAGACAGGGTGTTTTTTGGAAGGAGAGAAGAAAACAAACCAATATATATATATATATATATATATATATGTATATACATTAATAAAATAAAACGATTTATTACATTGGCTCGTCCTTTCTTTCTCTTCCTCCCCCTTTAACTTCTTTATTATATCTTATTTGTTTGGTCTTTCTCTTTTCATAACTTTCCTTTTCATTCTTATTTTTTTCTCTTAACTACACTTAACAAAACGTTTACAATGGAGTAATTAAAATGACTTAGACTATTTACAAATAAAATCTCCTAAAATACGGTATGAATAATTTGGGATATTGATTGATATTCTAATAAATTCTGTTTAAAAACTAAGAGAAACATTTGACTAAAATTGCTTAAAAATAAATTAATCGAGATATTTACATGTTAAATACTAGTTAAAAAAAGAAAACATAACGTGTAAATTTTAGTTAAAATAGGTTACTCCTAAAAAATTATCCTTAATGGAAGAAATTTGTGGAACTCCCTTTTGTCTCCATGTTTTCCAGGCAACTGCAAAAATTTAAATGCTCTTTTCTCTTCCCGCTCATTATTAATGTTTCTGTTCCTAATTCTTCCCCACCCTGTAATCTCTTGTGTCTTAGTGGCTTTACTACCTTGCATGGGGTGAAACTAATTAAAGAAAAATAAAATCTTTGAAGAGTCATGACCCCCTATATCCTGATGTGACATTGTGTTAAGAAAATAGAACAGAAATTTATTTGTTTATTTATGTTTATGTGTTCAAATTTCATAAAAGATAATTTGTTTTTGGTAAGAATATTTGTATTTCTGAATGTTTGCACAAAAAAAAGTATAAATTTTATGATTAATTTTGTTTTCATTTTATTTTTCTATTTTTTAGACCGATGATCAGATCCTTCTACTCCAAAACTGCTGGTCAGATCTCCTCCTGCTGGAATGTTGTTATCGGTCAAAAGAGAAACCCACAGAAATACGCCTTGCTCAAGGCAACACTGTCTCAGTTGATGTTGCAAATTCTTTAGGCATGGGAAGTGTTGTATCAATGGTTGTAGAATTAGCGGAGCAATTGAATCGTCTAAAAGTTGATTTGTATGAATTTGTAGGACTTAAAGTGTTAGTACTCATCACACCAGGTAAGTTGAAATATAAAAGCTTTGGATGAAAAAAAGTAAAACTGAATATAACCTCTTCTAAAGAAAAAGAACTGGGGCAAGAAGAAACTTCAGTATATGTCTATATTTCTGAGATGAGGTATTATGTACACTATTTACATTATTCAAACTATTGTCCTCATCTTTGTCGCCATATTTATTACAACATTTCGGCCCTTCAGTATCTGTCTATATTTCTGAGATGAGGTATTATGTACACTATTTACATTATTCGGACTATTGTCCTCATCTTTGTCGCCATATTTATTACAATGTTTCAGCTGTTGTATGCTCCAGCCTTCTTCAGGTGGTTGGAATGTCGAACTGAACCCTTTATTTTGCTCACTGGGGTAGACTATTCTAGTTCCACGTGCCATGTTTAATGGATGTCAGTTATCAGTTATCTCCTGTTAATTCCCCTCTCCAAGTTCTCCACTGCCTTAACCGGGTATTGAACTCACACTCTTTGGGTCCTGTCACTGGATCTAACTAACGCCTTTATCCACTGTGCCATGTGTCCATCAGGAAGAAGTTTGTTCATTTTAACACCCCAAAACGGAACTGTTCTCTATAAATCATCTTAAAGAACAGTTTTTCCTTCCATCAGCATGACTGATGCAAACCTTGAATCGTTAATTGTCCTCTCTGTTTCTTTCACTCTCAGTAACCCCTTGCATCCTGGTGGCTTTTCTTGCCTTGCTTGAGCGGAAATAATTAAATAAAATTAAAACTTTGATGCATATCCAAACCCCAAAATAAAAACTGCTTTACAAATTGCATTTATTATTTTTCCACTTCAGTGACAGAAGAGTTACAGCTGACTGATTTTGATATTATTGATAGTAATTAACCTGTGGTTAAGAAGTACTTGAAATTGTCTTCGCTTAAAACACTTGACTGTTTTGCTAAAGGATTTACCCTCTACATGTAAAGTTTTTTTCTTGATGTTAAAACAGTCTGATCTGCCACAAATACAAAAAGATGCATTTTACCCAAGGTGTGTTCTTAAAACTAAGCTATATTTCATCCCTTTTGAATATTTGCATTGCACAGTTATTTACTATTTAAGTATTCGAGGTAAGGAAAGCCTTTTACCCCCCCCCTTTGAATACCAACTGGAAATAATTCACTCCTTTATACTGAACTATTTACAGTTAAATATAGTTATAGATGTGGTTGATAGAATAGACTTTCCTTTGTTGAAAGTAAAATTGGTCTGTTTTGTTTTATTTTACGGCATATCAACCTCAAAGGGTTATTTAATGGCGACAAAATGTTTATTGCTGGTAATATGTTTTTCTTCAAAAATCTATTTCTGGGAATATTTTTCCTTGAAGAAATCTATAGCTGGTCAGATTTTTTTCAAAGAATGTACAAATGTTTGTATTGCTGGTGTTTTTTTAAGTATTGCTGATAATAATTTTTCCTTCAAAAATTATTGCTGGTCATAATTTTTTTTATTATGAAGTATTTCTGGTATTAAAACCTATTTTTACACAAGTTTGGGTGTTAACTATTTGTCCATAGCTGGGACCCTAACAGGTGCTACCAGCCTGGGTCAGGATGGACCTGGGAACACCAGCAATTAAGAGGTGGTTCAACCCTCCTCAAAACCTCCTGATCAGAGGCCTTGGACATAGTTTATCGTCTTACCCAGGATGCAGATGTAGTTTATCGTCTTACCCAGGACGGGAAAGTAAAATTGTGAATATGCATAGTTTCATGAAATATTAAGTGCTCACCATGTTCCTGCCTTGTCTTGACCATGACAGTATTGTCTACATGAGCAGAATTTCCATCAATTTCTAGAATTTGCTTGATTTTCACAGTCTGTTGGAAGCAGGCAACATTACTTGTAACCTCTGAACAGAACTCTGCAGAGTTGATACAGTTTACTGTTAGCATCAAAGGCAGTATATGGCTTGTTTTCATATCAGATGGGTATTTAGGGATAAGGACTGTTGAAGTTCAATAAACAAAAATAATTTTAATAAGAAAACTCTGACAGGAGATCAGCCATTCTTGCGATAGAATGTACATTTCATTACCTGAATTTGTCAACAGTTTGCCTGTAATTGTCCACTAATGGTGTCTATTAAGACACCATTTTAACACTAATGCACACCATTTTTAAAACTAATGGACACCATTTTTAATGGTATTTATAACTTTAAGATGCATTCTCTTCAGTAACTCCTTCTTGCAGCATCTTATCAATTTCAAACTGTATGAACTTATCTGCAAGATTTAGTAGCAAGATTTAAAATGAAGGGAGGTGGCATATATCTACCAGTGCAGATATATATTGCAAGTGGCAGATTTGGAGATGTTTGTTGGTGCTATTAAAGGTGATTGATATGCTTAAATATTGACCAATAGAAACACGAATGACGGGTTTGAGTAGCATACCTTGATGAAGTGCCCTTTTATGCTACATTTATGACACATAGCTTCTCTCATTGGTTCTGATTGCTTATTTAATCTGTTATAGAAATAATATCTGGCCTTTGAGATGACAATAACACTGTTACCATTCCAAAGACAAAATTAGTTCAGACGTAAAAACAAGCTGGAGGTTCCCTTAGATTTTGAGGCTCTAGGCTTCAGCCTGCTAAGCCCATAGGTAAATCTGGCACTACCTCTGAGTCTGCATCAATTGAAAGTGTTGTTTTTAATTGATGCAAACTCAGAGGTAGTGCCAGATTTACCTATGGGCTTAGCAGGCTGAAGCCTAGAGCCTCAAAATCTAAGGGAACCTCCAGCCAAGGTGTATAATATTTTTGACACTGTCATAGGTCTTTCTTACACATGCCGTCATAATGCATTGTAGACGCTAAACAATCCTTCAGTAAGTTTAAGCACCCATCATCATTCTTGGCTTTAATTTAACACTCTTCCATTTTCCCCTATTTGTGAGAATAGGGGATTTGGAGGGGCTCCACAAGTGGAATCGCCTTGGGCAAGGAGGGCCAACCTGTGGCACGTTGGATGCTTACAAGTGGCGCATTGCGTCCTTTTGATGAAAAGAAACTAAGCCACTTCTGCTCATTCGTTTCAGTGATTTTATATTTATTGCACGTCCTTTGCGAAAGTGCTAAAAGTTTGATTTGTGTTTGTCCCATTTCTTTTCGTTACAACTTTAAAATATGTCCATATTACAACACGTACTGAAAGGAAGGGAATGTTTGTGTGGTGCATTTAAATTAATCGTACAAAATATTGGTGCATGGAATCAAAAGGTTGGCCACCCCTGGCCTAGGGAATCTCTCCATCTAAATCTGGCCCTGCTCAGAGGTCTTGTGGGCAACACCAAGTGCTATGGCTTGATACATACCTGTACTCAGATTCAGTTTAATTTTCCAGAAAGTGCTGCCTGGTAAGATAACAAACCATTGATAATACTCGTCTCTTGGGTAATTATTCTGATTTTGTAAAGATCCTAAATCAAACAAAGTTGATTATCATATCCACCTTGTTGGGGTCATGATTCTCCGTATACCATGGATAAGCAGCAAAATGATAACTTTATTGAATCTTCTCTTTTGCAGCCGTTACTGTTCAGAGGTTCTTAAGTTTATCCCTTATTTTTTTTTTTCATAAACTGTCAGAGAATGAGATAACTAGATTTGTTTTTAATGTATTATGAAACCAACAAAAAAAATCTTTATTTTGCTTTGTCTAACTTCTAAAGAGCAAAAGTCAAGGGAGACAACAGTAAAGACACACAATGCATATAAGATATTTCAATCACCACAACACTTATTAATTACATGGGGTGAGATGCCGAAGATGTCTGTCCAACTCACATCCTAAAATTTAAGCATTTTATCACTAACTACAAAAGTGTTCATTTATATTATAAAATGCCAATTTGAAGAATCTGTGAATTTATTTCTTAATTTCTTTGAGATTTTTTAATGAAATCAAGTGTTGAACATCGGGTTATCATGAAGTTTCTGTGTTATAAAAAGGGTTTGAGAGGAAGTAAAAGAAGGCCGTAGCTTGAGTGAAGCTTTATTCCACTAGAAATCTACTCCGATAGCAAACCGTAAGAAGAAAATGGCCGACTACCTCATGAAGAGAGAAAGACAAAAAACAAAGTGAAATCAATCAGTCCTGGAATGTCAGGGAAAGATTAAAGAGTTCCTTTATTTTCACCACATTCTGTTTATGCAAAAGAAAACTCCAAAGGAAATTTATATGTGAATGTTGCAAAACTTGTGTAATAAGTGACGATCACGCTCACTTCTAAAGAAGTCGTGTGACAGCCTCCAACATGGAAATTTTGATATCTAAGATGCATCTGGGAATCTTTCAACATTTCAACTCTTGAAATTATTGATCATGTCCATTAGACAAGTTTTCTTTGTGCAGGACAATGCATCTGTTTGCAGGGGGGGGTGAGTATTTTGAAGAATTAGGAGTTTGAGTGCATAGACAATTCATTCTGCTCACCAAATTCTGTATATTCCCCATTTCTAATTCTTTAAAGGAGATTGGAAGGTCATAAATTTTTAAATGATTTGGTGTATCCATTTTTTCCCCATTCAATAAAAAATGAATACAGTTTCAATTTAAAAACTTTAAAATATATTCTTTTTTAAGTTCAAAATATTTACCATGTTAAATATAGTACTTAATCTTAATGTTTCACATTTCTAGCATCCACTATTTTGAAGTGATGACCCTAATAGTGTAATCGTACTGGTTAATTTATATGCATAGCAATACAATTTAAATTTCCACTAGTCACAAACGTTAGACATTGTTTCAACTTGTTCCTTATTTTCCAGATGTGAAAGGTTTAAAGAATCCTGAGAAGACCCGTGATCATCAAGAGAAACTATGTGAAGCCCTTGATATGTATACCAGCAGTCACTATCCACAACATCCTAATAAATTTGGAGAAATGATTCTTACTCTACCAACACTGTCTCGTATTAGTATCAAAGGGAAAGAACTCATTACTGACTCTCAACTCAAAGATATTTCTTCCTACGGTCTTTTGTATGAACTGCTGAAAGGCGAGAATGCTATCAAAGATCCAAGCAACACAAATAGTGCATGATGTCATTGGAAGCACTCAGATTAACATCAGTTAATTAAAAGCCAGCCTAGACGTTCTTGCCTAAATTTTCCCATTGAAGGTCGGAATTCCTCACTGTACATGTTAAATGACTTTTGGCCATTCGTATTAGCAATAATGTTATTAAATCTACTAACATGCTATTTGTCATCTCATTCTAGATTAACTTGTATATACAAATCATTTTAGATTTCAAAACTTATTATGCACATCTTTAAAAAATTCATTTTTTCTTTTAATTTCTAAATTGAACTAGCATCCAGGATAAGGTATTTAAACAAGAAATAATGAACTCAAACTAACTGAGAAAGCATTATAATACTTTTGACCAAAAGTTACCATAACAGTTGACTGACAAGTTCTAAAGTAAATCCAAGTTGTTGAACTTGAAATATAAGAGGCACTCCGCCCTTCAGTCGGTTGAAGACGAAATAAAACCACTCACAATCAATGAGAGAACTTGTCTCTGTTCAAATGTTCCACTGCCACACTCTGTTTGAAAAACAAAGTGAACTGTATATTTGTGTGAGAAGGAATAGCAAAGAAAAATGTCAAAGTGGTGGAGAAAAGATTCTAAAAAGCAAAATAGTCTTCAGATTTTAATCTTCATCAAGGTGAAATCATATTTTCTATAAATACATACAGATGTAAAAAAAAATGAAATGTATGTTCTTTGAAGTCTTCATGTTTCTATGTATGGGTGTCTATGTACATATATATATGTCGAATGTAAAATTGTGTAACTTTTTGTTTGTTTTTATTAAACAGATAAAGACAAAAGTCAAATTTGAAATCATTGGTTTGGATAAAGTCAACTACAAAACAAAAAACAAACAAGAAATGTAAAACGAAAGGAATGGTCTCTCCTCAAACAATGTAAGAGAATAAAAGTGTTGTATTTTTGTACAAGACAGGAGTGACAATCAGTTTAATCTCGAAAGAGAATAGCCCATCTCTCCTTAAAGAGAAAGAAATTAAAAAACTTGAAGATAGACAAAGATTTATTACAACTTAAGAGGCTCACTCTCTTTGGTTTTGGATTACCTCTCAAATTATTATAATTCCTTTTTATGTCACATAATTTTTCAATGTAATTTTTTAAAATTTAGAATTTAACCTTTCCAGCCCTTGTATTTGCACCTCAAAGATCTCACTGAAATAATATTTCACCTTTTCCTGCTCTCTTCCTCTTCCTCCCTCTAAAAAAAAAATACTGTTTATTATTTCACTGCCATTTTGTCCCATTTTTAAAAGCAGAAAAACAATGAGATTTTCTTTGATTTATTTTTTGTAATTCTTAGTAAATAGTTTTTCACCCAATTTTTTAAATTAATTTATCGAATTTCTTAGATTTTCCCATTTTATATTTTCTAAATTAATCTTTTGAATAGGCTGATAAAACCAATTTTTCTATTTCTTAATTATTTCTATGCCATAGATATACTCATCCCAGTGACAATATGAAAAATGCTATTTATGACAATGCACGTAACATCTTATTTTTCCTTTAATTACAGAGTAAATAATCTCAATATAAAGTTTCGATTAAATCTCAAATTCATTTATTTTCATGATACACGTTTTTACGTTGAGATGATTTTTCTAAAAGTTTCAGCAACCAAACACTTTTGATTTTTTAAAACTCCACAAAATGAAAAGACTTGCAAATGCGCAACTTTACACTGGTTTTATATTTTTTATTTGAAGAAGAGTTTTTCAAATATTGAAATTAATATTGGTTGTTAGTTATTTTCTACTTCCATAATTTTTTTATTCAAACTGTGAAGCAAGGGAAATACAAGTTTTATACTCCAAATTTTTTCTACTTTCATCTTTAACTCAAAATCACTTGAAAATCAATTTTTTTTTTTTTTAAATTACTGATTACTATTTTCATATATTATTAAAAGATAAAAAGATTTCAAATAATTTTTTTAGTTATTGCACCATTTTTTCTGTTTTAATATTTTTGGTGTGTTTTTTTTTTTTTTTTTTTTTTTAGCTTAATTTTTAATGACTTTTTAGAAATCACCTTTCAATAAACTGATCAGAATTCCATAATTGATCTGTTGTATTTGCTCAAAATCACTTTTAAATTAGAAAACAATAATAAATATTATTTATAAAATAAATTGGCAACACTGGATGATTATATTCTAATTTTTAAATTAACAGCACAACTTGAAGTTATATTGAATTTAAAGATATAGTTTGTTTTTTTTTTTACTTGGGAATAAGTAAAAAATATTCCTATCAGTTAACTCTTTCAAGTCCTCATTCGCGTAATTGATGTCTACTGTTTGTTTCAGTAGACATATCTAAATGAATTTAGAAAAATAATATTATTGAATGTATTATTATAAATATAGCAATGGGACACTGTCAGCTTTATCACATATCAATGCGTCTTTGGGACACTTATGTCCCGCAGGATGTGTTGAAAACATCTATAGGCTACGTATGTCCCAGAGGACTCGAAAGGGTTAATCAATTGAATATTATCTTAATATTTATTTGAAAATAATTTAAATCATAAATAAAAGCTTAAATAAGTCAGCTCAAAGCTTTGAATTAGACGGAGAGAGAATGTTTTTAATAATGTGCAAATGTTTTCTATGCACACGTATACCGTTTTACCCACTACTACTTATTAAGTCATCGTTCAGAAGTTATGTGCTTTAAAGATAAAATGTCCTTGGCTCGAAGGATGAGTATAAAATATAAAAATACCCTGTAGTTTCTTCTTTAAGTTTTAAATTCATCAAAAAAAAGAATTCGTTAAATTCCATTAGAAAATATCCTAATAGTAGTCACAAATTTTATTTGACCTGTGTTGAATGTTCCTTCAGTTTATGGATGGGAGAAATTAAACTCTCAGCCTGAGTGCCTCGCAGATCAGAAACTGGTTAGTAAAAATGTGCCAAGTCATAATTAAAAAAAAAAAAGAAAAAAAAGATAAGTCATCGAATCCAATCTTTTTTATAATCCCTGTGCAATGGGGGCCAGTAGTATTTTTATTCCCTCCCTGCAAATATAATTTCTTTGTAATCAATTTATATTCTATCAAGCAGGCAAGATGATGTTTTCTATTCAAATTCAAGAAGGAATGCAATACTCCTGGCCTTTGTTTCTTTGTATTTAACCAATTGGTTTTGCGATTGTTGGTAGGTATGAATGCATGAACAATCTACGAGACGTGGTGCTTTGTAGGTCAGTAATGAGAATTTAAAAAAAAAAAAAAAAAAAAGGATGTATGAAATTGAACATAAGCTGATGAATAAAGACACAACCTGAAACTGTTGTGATCCTTAAATTTGAGGTTTCAAAAAATGTCACTGTAACTTCTCTAATTACAGTGGAACTCCGAATAAACATGTTGAAAATCGTTTCAAAAAGAAAAATTACTTCTTTCTTTGACAACTGATCATTTTTTAATAGAAACGAAAAAGAATTACGTTTCAATTATGAATTACAAAAGTAACAAAAGCTAGAGATTGATTTTCTGAATTTTTAAAGAATTCCTTTGACATTCAAACGATTTAATTGTGTCTAGAAGCATTATCACACGAAAGCTGTAAAACCAAGTATTAAAAAACTTGGACAAATTTTTGAATATATTAAAACCATTTGAAGACAATTATTTCTTTTCCTTTGACAGAATTACTTGCTACAGTTTATTCCCATGATCTAATATACCTTTCCTAATTGATTAAACATTGAGGTTGATGTGTCGTAAAACAAAATAAACCAACTTAAACCATCAATTGATTAAGGGAAATATGTTTGTTTTTTTGTTTTTTTTGGGGTTTTTTTTTTACAAACGACTTAGATTGTGGCAACATAGTGTATTTTCTGCTTATATGAAAATGTATCAGTTTTTTTTTTTTTCTAGCATGGTTTTTTACTATTTTCAAAAGACTGTGTTGTCAGCAGATAAGAACCAGGTTATCCTAAGGATAAGAATTTGTCTTGATATTAAATACAAAATGGAGCTTATGTAAATACACCAACATGTTTATTTAAAAAGTCTACTTTGAAATTACATATGATTTTGACTAATGAGGGGAAAATCCAACATTTTTAACAACACAAATTCATACAATTTTTTAATATTTCCAATTCTTTCTACACACAAAAGTTGCAACATTTTCCTTGACTTGTTTTGTGATTTACATAAACAGCAGTTTCTGTTGCGCTTCAGAAGTTAGGCTTGAACCATTTCTTTTATTTCCTTAACAATGTATTTTTCAAGCCTTTCTAAAAACCTAAACATGCATAAACTTTTTGATTCCAGGGAAAAGAACTAAAAAAACAATCTTAGTTTGCTTATACTTTTCAAAGCAATGATTTTATAAATTTTAAAAACTATTTCACTTTAATAATCTTCATCCGAAATGAAAATCAAGTTTTAATTTTATTTTCTCAACCTTGATTCCTATTTTATGTTTTACAAATATTTTTTCTATTCTTGCACTTATTGAAAGACAATCTGGAACTTCCAATTGCCTCGTTTCCAAATCCTACCAGACAGAATTAAAACTACCATTTAATGTCATCTGTTCTCAGTTTAGAACTGCTGAATTCTTTGGGTTTGGTCTTGTCTTCAAGATTTCATTCAAACAAGTATCTTTTTCTTTGAGATTTGAAGAGTTTTAATCAACCAGCAAAATAAATTCAACAATGTTATTATTTTAATTTTTTTTTACAATCTCAAGTTACATAAAAACAGTTTTTGTTTAGTTGTTTTTACTTTGAAACAGTTTTTATTAGCAGCTTGTATTTTAATGAGGATTTTTGATTTCTTGCAGACAGATTTGTCTGTATTGCTTTTTCTTTATATTTGATGTTTATAAATTCACAACCACTTTTCTTATTTTCAAATACATTAATAACATTTATGAAATTGTCAAAAGAAAAAACAAAAAACAAAACATCAAGCTAAATCGAAAAAGCAGGGGAATTTTAAATTGACAGCAAGGCGATGTACCATCTTCTTGACATTATTACTCAGAAAAACACGGTCACATCATGTTCCACACTTCCCCACCTTTTATAAATAAATTCTCTTCTCAATATTAGGTACTAAATAGATGCTAGAGTAATCTGGTTGGTAGCCTGCAAAAATTAAAGCAAAGCTCTTAGTGACTAGTATGCATTGATATCTGTCAGATGAATATTAACAAAATACAATTCTGTCAAATGAATATTAGTAAAATACAAATTAGTTTGAACCGTTAACGTTTTTGTTTTTATTGCTTAAATTTTGATTTGATATCCTAAAATTTAGATTTGATGTCCTCAAATGAAAAGGTGTTTTCTTAAATGCTTACATGAGAGATTGAATAAAACTTGGATTATTTTCTGGCTAAAGAATTTTTCAAAATGTCTGAAGTGTTTAGTGAGTATGAAATACAATCATTAGCCAGTAAACAGAAACAAATGCGCTATAAAATAAAAAATAAAAATTAAAAAAAAAAAGCAGTCATAAAGCCAAACGTTGAATATCTTATTTCAGTATTAGACTTAAGGAGGTGGAAGTCAGAAATAGAGTTGTAGACTCAGCTAATAAACGTCTTAATCTTTTGTAGAAGTAAAAATTTTGCTAATATAAACCTCAGCTTCCTTATTTTTTCCTTTTCATATAAAGCTTTGTATCTGTTTTTTGATATGACAAATAAGCTTTTTTCAATGTTACTTCTATCAAAGCTCTTGCTTTTAAACTGAAAGCATTACCTTACGTATATATCTATTCAATTCTGGGACAAGTTGTATCGGTTATGAAATTGTGCAATGCAATCTTTTATTCTACTCATTTTATCAAACTAAAGAGATTGGAAAATGTTGCACGATTATATTCAGTTTAGTCTTAACTTTCACATACTTTTTAAGAAAAAGAAAATTGCTTCTTCAACTTTAAACAAAACCTTAAGTCTTGAGTAAAGAAAAATTTATCATTTATGCTGATTTTTCAAATTTCTCTAACTTTGACCTTTTGGGGTTTTTAGCTGAAAACTTTGATTACAAAAAGTAAAAAAACTTACATAGGCCTAATTTTCATGATTTTCTTTTCATCAGTTCAATGACTTTAATTCATCTCAAGACAGAAGATTAAATAATTTATCTTCACTGTCAAAACATTATATGAATATAAATATTTTATTGCATTCAACTTCCATAGAAAAGACCAAAACCAAATATGGATGAGTAAATATGCATAAAGTAAATAATATATATATATATATACATACATATATAATGTTAACTTGTATAGATAGGTTACAAATTGAATTTAAATTTGAGTTATTTTAAAACTGGTAACATTTAGAAATAAATTCACTTTGGAAAAGGTTAATTGAACATGTAAAATACCCAAAAAATTAGTACTGTTTTTATTGTTTTAAATTTGGTTTTCACTTTTTCCCCCAGAAAGTGTTTGTCCCTGTGACAATAAATTAACACAAATTAACAAGCAATTTTTTTTTTTTAAATGTGGGTCAACAAACTTTTCTTTCTTTCATATACAGAACTGGAAAAATTGGCTTTGTCTGAATCATGTGTATAATAAAAATAAAATTGTTTAATTAGTGTTTAATCTTGCCAAGCTATTGAAATGAATGAATGAATGTCTTGATGAACATAATATAGATACCCAAAATATGAACCTCTTTGTGACAGGTCAGTCCTCCAATAGTGCAATGTCCTTTAGACTCCTTGCTCAATTGTATAAGTATTAGATGTGTTTATGTGCATGTATAAAAATGTTTTAGATTTATGGATTTTTTTTTTTGTAAAAATCAGTGTTTAAGGTAAAACCGTTTTCCATCTAAAGGCATCATTTCATACTCTTTTATTTGAAATAAAGCAAAGCTTGATCGATATTTTAACATATTCAGTCAGTCTTCTAAAAATTCTTGCCAAGTGAATAAGGGTTTTTTTTTTTTTTGCTTTGCCCTGATAAGCACCTCAATGTCTTTTACTTCATGAAAAATTCCATTAAAATATTCCCCTTCATATTTTAGATTTTCAAAACAAATCGTGTTCCTCTTTAGACTCTGCCATTTAAAATCCATAAAAAAATGAATATTAATTTAATATTAATTTAATTAAATGCATTTCCACCTGAAAAAAAAACTGTTTAATCAATTAATGCTTTTAGTGAAAATGCTTGATGCTTGAAAAAGGATGTATCTTCTTTAATCAGAACCAAAGTTTAGCATTTTGAATTTGTGAAGAAAATAGTCATTTTAATTTCCAAAATAACCATATTTATTTCAATCTTTGTAAGTTCTGCTTTAGTAGATAAATCAAATAGCATGTTTGAATATCAGTGTTTTGTTCCTTGGTTAGTTTTACCTGCCCTTAAGCTGGTTGCCAAAGGTTTTATGAAATTAACAAATTTTGAATGTAATATGTATCGGAAATTGTCAGTAATTCTTTTCTTGATTTTTTTCTGTTGAGTTCTTTGCTTTGAAAATACTTTGTTCTCATTTGGACCATTTCTTGTCAAGTTGATACAAATTCAGGAGTTGCCATTAAAATAGCTAATCTGCTAAGAATTAACTCTTTGCCTTAAAGCAGTTATCAGATTTTCTTTCTTTTTTTTTTCATATGTATCGGCTTTTAAAATTCCTAATCCTCAAATGATGCACTATTAATTTTAAAAAGACATTTTTAATGGAGATTTCTCCTTGCAAGATGTCATATTTTAAAAAATAAAATTGTTACATTCTACTTCTCCACATTTTATCAAAATTAAATCAAGGAATATCTTTAAGTCGTTTAAACTAGAATTACTTTAATTCTATTTCAGTCAAGAGTTTTGAAATTGACTCAAATTGAAACACAAAAATTATGGCTGGAAAATGTATTATGTCAAAAAATGTAATGTCACTATTAATGTCAAAATTCAAATAGAATTTCTTTCATTTTTAACATTTTATGTAAATCTTTCTTATTTTTTTAAAAAGAAAAACAAGAATTAACAAATGCACTTTTATGGATATATTTTTTTTTAACAGCAAAAAACTTGGTGGGCTACAGCTTTACAAAAACACCATTTTTTTTTTTTTTTTCTGTAAAACTTTTTTCAATGATTTTATTGGAGATACAACATTTAATCAGTGTTATAAAAACTGACATTAAAAAAGAGAAGAGGAAATTGGACAAGAAATACAGCCAATGGCAATGAATTTTTTCTTATTTCCATTTACTGCGGCTGTATTTTCTTTTGTTCAATTTCCTCTTCTCTTTTAATATATCCGTTTCCATAGCATTGATGAAAAATTTTCATTAAAATAATCTGCATTGTCCAATTATTACAGCTTTTAATCTATTGTATTTTGTCTTTGATGTTGTAAGTCAGGTACAATGGAACAAATCTTCCATTTTCCGCAAAATTTAATTTTTTCTTCTCTGTATCTCTTCTTTGAATCAATCTTTATATTTTGCACTCCAGGTTTTGAGGAATTTTTTTTAACTTTTTCATTTCATGTCTGGACCATTTATTGTTAAAGAATCTTTTTTTTTTTTTTTTGTCAATTTGTGTTTTCCAGAAATGTTGTCAATCTGAATTGAGATCACCAGTTCCAAGAGCTGTATATCAACTAATATTTAAATTTTTCATTTGTGGGTGTCTTGAATCTGAAGAGAGCTAACATGAATTTCTTTGAAAAAATTAAAAAGATTTAAAAGATAAGCAACAACAAAATGGAACAAATTGATTATTGATAAAATAGATTTAGCCAATTAGTTTAATGTTTTCTCTTTTTATTAGGAAATTATTTTCTTTGTTCAAAAGTTGGCTGGTAAGATATTCTTTTTTAATGAAGTAGCTTCAGAAAATAAAGCAAATATTTTTATCCAAAACAGAATAAAAAAAATTCTGTTGAAAAACTGGATCATCCAATTGGTATATAAATGTATTTTTCAGCTGGTTATGTGTTTAAGAGACCATGTGAAATAAACATTTTATGAGTTATTGCAGGCTAAAGAATTCCTCATATAGAAAATAAGACAGGGTTTTGTATTGTGCCTTATGTAGTAGATATATTTCAAGAACTGGTGCTTTACACTATCAAATTAACACTTGTACAACCTTATGTAAGGTAAGTTATGAACAGTCCTTTAAGGCCTTCAAGACAAATAAAAATTATCTCAGTCTTAGAATTTTTACACTTCATCAAGAATCTTTTTTGATAAAATCAAATCTTTTTTTAAAATAAAATCATCTACAAAAATAGACAATATACTGATATTTGTTTGATGTTAGATTTTAAAATGGACTTTTTGATGTCATAAAACTAGAAAAAAAAGTTATCTTTTACTGAAATCAAGGCAACAAGTTTATATTTTGATCCCTTGTATATCACCAACATTCATCAGGCAATTACTTCTACGTAAACTTTGTTTTTAAGGAAATAAAAAAATATTTAAATTCAATTTATTGCAGTTCATTTAATGCTTTCCTTTTGCAAAGAACATATTTTGAACTATAAATTAATTTCTTTTTAAATTATCAAAGGACTTTAATTTACATATATACACATCAGCCTAAACAACTTCTTACAAAATAATTATTTATACATAAGCAAAAAACTGAACAAGTTTCAATAAATTCTTTTTGTTTATCTTAGAACAAATTATAAAAGTTTAAATGAAAAGTTTTTTAAAAAAACGCTGTAGATAAATATTTGCTGATATTCTGGGAAAGATTTTTGTTTTCAGTTTCAATTCTCAGTGCATTCTAAATTATTTATTCTTTATTTACAAGTTTGACACAAGGACACATGTGAAGCACGCCATCAGAATCAAGTTTACTTTTAATTACTCCATGATGAGGTGCTTATTATTTTCTAGCCTCTAATGAAATAATGACGTGTGAAAAAATTTTGCCAATTATAAATAAATGTCATATTTTTATAGAAGCTGAAATCAGTGCTAAAAATATATTTTCTTAAGGGTTATTAAAATTACTACAGTTAGATGTAAAATTCAATCAATGGGGTTCATAGTTTTTAATTTAAAAACCATTTCCCACATTAGAAATCATATTTTTACTCATTAGATCTACAAGTTAGAATAATAATATTTAGAACACGAGGAAAAATAATTGTGGGATTTCTCATCTGCTAACTTGATAGCAAAGGAGAATTGCTAATTTGAAATAAAATATATTAACCTCTTATGTGTCACAAAATAATATCTCCGCAACTTTTCTATTCTAAATTGTAGTTAAATGTGAAGGATTTTTTAAAAGTATTTAGTGAATTCTTCCAAGTGTTGTCCTCAGTTTTAATTTTGTTACTTTTGGGGAATTATAACTTCTTTCAAAAGAAGATATCATTGTTTGATGTCTCAATCAATGCATTCCATTGCTAAATGGACCCATGCTCATTACTTTTAATGAGTTTTACAGGATCTTAAGATGAGAAACAAAAAATGTTTTATATTCATTTTGAAATCATTTCTTTATTACAATGACTTCATTAGGTTTTTTGTCATAAAGCAAGATTTGCAATGGAGGAATTTTTTATTTTCTAGAAAATCAAAGATGAGTTAACAAAATAAAATAGCCACAAGATTAGGGATAAAATATTTAAAAATTTCTATTGAGTTTACAAAATCTTAATATTTTTGTATAAATTTAAATTCTAGTCCAGTTAATGACATTCTGATTGAAAATCTTTGAATGTTTTATAATATACTTGTATCAGCTGAACCAATTGGATACAACTTAACCAAGAGTTTTAGTTTTTCAATTTATTCAATTCAATCTTTCTCTGATTAAAAGCACAGTTTATTTTTAGAATAAATTGCCTACATTTATTCATTTAAAAAATATATCTGTGTGTAAATGCCATGTGAGTTTTTTTTTTTTTTAAGATTACTTCAGTTATCTTAGCAGAATTACCAGGTCATAATAACTGAAATCAAATATCAACATCATTTATC
The DNA here is from genome assembly GCA_964036315.1 of Acanthosepion esculentum. Lineage (NCBI taxonomy): Eukaryota > Metazoa > Mollusca > Cephalopoda > Sepiida > Sepiidae > Acanthosepion > Acanthosepion esculentum. The sequence continues at coordinate 6,627,817 of OZ038503.1, forward strand.
AACAGATGCTTTATTCGCATGTTTAAAAACTAGATTATTAAATACTGCGATATGTAAATGCTTAGTGGGAATCTAGAATGTGCAAATATATTCTTACTGCTTCATTGATATGAACTCAAATTGAAGTCGGTTCCGTTAAGTCAGTTGCACATTTGAAAGGTTTTGGTTAAGGTTACGTTTATGTGAGCTGTTTTTAAATAAAAGGTTCTATTTTAAATATTAGCTGTTTAAATTTTATCAATTTTTTATAGGCTTTTATAAAAATGAACTATGAATGAGTGTATGAGAAACAGCGATTGAAAGTCTTTGACCAAATTTCCACTTGTCATTTTTCTTCATAAATTTCTTTGCTTTGATAACATTCATCAAATAGTTTCATCTCAATTCTCAAATTGTTTCAACTTTGAACTCTTTTGGGGCATTATGCAAATTAACACCTGTAGAACCAAAGTCAAAATGATGAAAACATACAACAAATGATTAGTAAATAAATTGCAAAATGGCTAAGCTTAACTCGGTTCCTAAACCTGTGAAATTAATATACACACATGCGCGTGCGCACACACACACACACACAGTCACATAATAGAATGCTTATAAATAAATTCATGTAAATACTACTGCAAAAACAGCATCAATGCTTCAAACAACGCCTTCATTAAATAAATGGTCTTGAGGTAGGGTATGGTTTTGGGACTGAAGTGTCATTACCATGAACACAGAGCACCCGAACAATACCTCATAATATCACTAGTTTGTTGATTTTCTGTCACGGTTTGTGAATGTCAGGCCCATGCAGATCCAGCTTCTGCCCAACCTTGAAGCCTCTTAATTTTCTTTTTTGTTGGTGACAATCTGAATTGAGTCAGGTATGCTGAGGTCATGTTTTCAATAAGACCTCAACATCCAACTTTGATAGATTTTTTATCGGTTGTCTCATTATTTCATATGCATTCTTCTCACAGATCTTAGTCCTTTTCCATCTTACATTGTTCAGTTGATAATTATCCTCATTATTAATTCAGTAGCAGAGACTTTTTTTTAACTAACAGTAAACTATGATACTGGGTGCTTGATGGGACCCCAGCTGGAAAGTCAAAACAGCATTCCAATCCAACTGAAATGCTTCACACACACACACACACACACACACACACACATAATTTATTTACTATAAATTTTATAGTTAGTGGTTTTACATGTTTAAGTAGACAACAGTTAAATTTTTTTTAAAAAAAACAGTAAAAGTAATGTCTACCGACATAGATACCAAAAGTCTTAATAAAGAAAATGTGCCTCCTACCATTTTATTAAGACTTGATTTCTAGTCTGATAAACATTAATTCTAATGTTTAAAAAATACAGAGATATCTGCTGAAACGTATTCACTAAATATGATGTTTACAATAATAGGAAATTAAAAAAACATTAATTGCTTAATATTAAGACATTAATTAATTAAAAATAGGAAATTAATATTTAAACATTAATTAATTAAAATAACATTAATTGCTTAATATATATTATTACAAGAGAATTTCTTTTGATTATTCATTGCATAATCCATTCATTATTTTTGCATGAGGACAAAATTCAAATAATTGTTGTTAGGCAATATTTCTGAAATATATAAAGTTAATCTTCAAATACTGACAGATTGTTTCACTTTATAAGAAAGTGCAATTATGTAAGTCATGTTTTTGCTTGAAACTATTCATTTTTTTTTTTTTTTTTTTTTACAACTGAAAAAGAAAGATTTTTTTAAAATTAGATTTCTTTTGTCTATCTAACTGGAATATTTCAGAATGTAAAAATAGACTTGAGTTAAAAATAATAAAATACTTTCTATTATGTAATAATAAAAGGATATATTTTAAACTGTGGTCGTATGTTTAATTCTTAGGGAATCTTCATTTGTATCTTTGAAATGTTGTTTCTATGCATAAATACTTAACTGAGTTGCTCCTACGATGGCGTGAAACAAGCTGTTCAGAGCAATGTATACAGTCTGATCTTTTTCTTCGTCCATGTCTTCTCCGTCCGTCTCTCTTTCTCTTTCTCTCTTCCTGATTCTTTTCAAAGAAACTGAGCAAAATATATAGAAGTATCTTTATAATGTAGTTTTTAGAGGTGATAAAGCAATCTTCTCTGCCTGCATCTTGCACCCAAAATCCACTTGTAGAAAATCAGTGACACTTTTCTTTCCTGTCAGTGGCTACTTTTGCATCACTTATAACAAACGATCAGAATTTGTTGCTTTCTAATGGCTCGACTTACAATGTAACTGAACGTTTTGAATAATTTTTATATTTTTGATAATGCTACTTTTTTTTTTTTTTTTTTTTTTTTTTTTTTTACTTCTTTAAACAGTACCTACCATCAGCTTTGAATGTATTTGGAAAATGTCTCTATGTTGGGTTTCTTTGCTAATGGTTGTTTTAGATGTAGCTAATATGGTGATTGCCAATAGTACAGTTGTTTTAGATCCATGTTTCATAACCTCTTATAAAAATTATCAACCAGTTTTCATAGTCAATTTTCAATTCTTAAAGACAAAAATACCAACAAAAGAACTTAGTATATTTTGGCATGACTTTAAAGTTCCCAACAAGATGGGCATTTTGGTATTTATACGTTTACTTTAAATATGCATTAATTTATTTAAAATGTCTTTTGTTGATTCTGGTAGGAATTATTTTTGAAAATATTTTTTAAAAAAAGCTTTTAAATTTAGTATTACTCATCGTATTTCTTATTTCTATTGAGAGAAAAAAAAGAACTTTTAAATTTTGCTTCATGTAATTTATTTTTAGTTAAAGAAAAAGGTGCCTTTTTATATAAAGGTGCCTTTTTATAAAAAAAAAAAAAAAAGGTGTTGAGATTCCTTAAAATGAGAATCTAAGTATCACAATGAACTTTTTCCAAATTGATTTGGTATTCAACGAAAAACTTTTTTGAGGTAAACTTTAAGTCTGGAGAGTTTTTGATTTGTTTGCCTTTTTAAACTTTTTGTCTTTTGAAAATATCAGAAGAGATTGAAAAAAGGAATCTTCAAGTCTTATTTGATACAAATTTGTTATGCATGCAAGGAAATGCTAAAAACTCCAATATAGTTTTATTTATATACTTGTCATTTGTATATTTTCTGTTAAAAAATGTTTGCTTTCAGCTATTGGTTCACTGCATTAAATCCAACATTTGTATGTCAAATCATAGAAATCTGAGTTTTTATAAGTACACACATTGAATGAGCAGATAAAAAAAAAATGAGAGAAATTTCAAATTCTTCAAACAAAAACGTTTATTTCATTGAAATTTTTTTTCATTTTTCTATAACTATTTTTAATGCATTGTCGTCCAGTTGAAGTAAAATTGGTTTGAAGTCAACAACTAACCAAAAAATGGATGCGTTTAAATTGAGATCTTTCCAAGGACTTAAAATATCCACTCTCAAAAGATGCCTGATTAAACAATATGGATACGATTTCTAATGTAAGGGAGATAATAAGGTATTTATAGCAAATGAATAAGACGAGAGTTCATAACTGCGATGTTATAATGGGGCAAGTGTTATCATTTAAACTAATTTAAATTTTCTTTTCTAATGATAAATAATATTTTTGTTATGATGTTGGTTTGGGGTTTGTAGAGACAAACGACAAATAACACGTAACAATAAAAAGGGTTTTATTGGTTGGCAAAAGGTACAGAAATCGCCTGAGTAGTCTATAACTAGCTCAGCCAAGAACTTTCTCTCGCTCGCACTCTGTCTCTCGACGTGCCGCTATTTAAAGTCTTTAGACGCAGACAAGTTCATCTTCAAGAGGGGTGGTAGGTTTCCGACACAACAATTTTAAATCATTATTTCTTTTCTAAAATTATATTAAATTTTGGTGAAAATATATTTCCTTTGAAAGATCCAAATATTTTATTTAGTTAGAGATCATATGAAATATTTTTTTTTTTATTCCTGTTAATTTTAAATGATGACCATTCAACAATTTGTAATTCACTCTTACATAGTTCTCACATTTGAAGTTGTAAAATCCAATTAAATTTTTACAACAATCACGCATACACAGTATATTCTTTACCCCCCCCCTCCAAAAAAAAAGATCCAATAAGAAGACTGAATCCTACAAAATAATATCCTAATATGTTCATTACGTGTTGGCATTTCAGAATTGAATGATTGGTTACTGTATTTGCTCAAGTTTTCTTTGATTTTGAATCTATAGGCCTAAGAGATGTCTCCAAAAAAATATTTGAATATTGTAATGTATTGATGATTTCAAGTGGAATTCTCAGCATTTTTCTTTTCAATGGTGGGCTTCTTTTCATTTTATCTGATTTTTTTTTTCTCCTACACTGACCCAAGTGGTGTTGGTTTGCTTTTTATTTTAAAATATATGGCACAAACATTTTGCTGTTATCATGTGGGAATTTAACATTTGGTTTATTTGAAGAAATTATTTTGGTCATTATCAGATCCATTAAACAGTTCAAAAAGTGGAATTAAAAAAAAAAAAAAACGTCACAAATGCTGAAGTACTCCAATGATTTTTCTGGGAAAGAAGCTGCTTTCTTCTTTTTTTTTTTTTTCATTTTTTTTTTCTTTCATTTTTTTTTTCTTTCATTTTTTTTTTTCTTTCATTTTTTTTTCTTTCATTTTTTATTTTCTTTCATTTTTTTTTTCTTTCATTTTTTTTTTTTTCTTTCATTTTTTTTTTCTTTCATTTTTTTTCTCTTTTTTTTTTCTTTCATTTTTTTTCTTTCATTTTTTTTTCTTTCATTTTTTTTTTTCTTTCATTTTTTTTTTCTTTCATTTTTTTTTTCTTTCATTTTTTTTTTTCTTTCATTTTTTTTTTTCTTTCATTTTTTTTTTTCTTTCATTTTTTTTTTTCTTTCATTTTTTTTTTTCTTACCTTCTTTTTTTTCTTACCTTCTTTTTATTTCTTACCTTTTAGTGTTTGGGGAAAACAAAAGTTGTATTTATTTTCAAAGCTTATTCTTTAAATTATTATTTATTAAATAAGATTGCATAACAAATAAAATCCCGGTTATGTCTGTTATCCTTTTTCATATTTTAACTTTAAAACAAAAATGAAATTTAAATATTGGAATATTTTCAGTAAAAGGAAGATTGTAAACTTGTTCTTTTTAAGTTTTAAATTCTTTATCATTTCATTAAAAAAAAAAAAATGAATTTTTAAAAGAATGAATATCATGCTTGTTTCAAAATGTCTGAATTTTTATATATGTATGGTTATGAAGTAATTTTCTCTTGAGGAAAAACTTCCAAAGAGGGGGCAAATTCAGCTTTCTGGAAATATCAAAAATAAATTTCCTTTTTTTTTTGTCATTATGCTTTTCCAATTTACAGTTCCTACCTTTTCTCAGCTCTTTCCTCCTAATTTACAGTTCATTTATTTTTAATAGAGTTACAAGTTAGCAGCTGGAACTCATACATTTTTTAACATTTTAGTTGGTGATCATTTCATTCTTATATCTAAATTAAATGAATTACATTCACTCTATTTTGCCTGCTTCTGCCCCAAACTTTCAAATGGAGTTGTTAACAGAATGCCAGCCTCTTCTGTTTCAAAGCTAAAATGAAAGACAAACCCTGGAGTTATCATTTCTGAAATGTTTCTTAGTCTAACCGCGTATGTAAGAAATTTTGAAAGAGAATGGAAGAACAGCTACACAGGATTTCATTTTTTTTAAATTTTTTTTTTAAAAAGGAAAAGTTTGCATATATTTTTCTTGAATTTTTATTAAGGAATCTTCTTTGGTAAACATTAATTTCATTAAAACTGTGGCAGCAGTTTTCATCATTCTGCTTGTAAATAGCCCAACAGCTTGAAAGATCCACCATTTCCTTTTCATGCACATCAACACATTTTGTCTGCAAATAAATTTTTTATATAAAATCTTTATATTGTCCGAGTTGTTTATTGTAATTGCTTTTTGAGATTCAATCCAAAAAATAAAAAAATAGATATGAATTAATTCAACACTTGTTAATATTCCTAATTATTCTAACAATCCTCATTCATTGTTTTATGTTAGATAACATTTAGCTCAAAGCAAAAGAAATACTTTCAAGTCAAAATGTTTCTCCTAATCAATTATTATAAACCTATTTCAAAATCTGTTACCTACCTTTTTATTCTTCGTTAGAATATCATTCACATTTATGAATACCTGATATTAAATGCAACTGAAACTATATTACCTTGAAGAAATTTAAGATAATATATATTTTTGTCAGCTGTCAATATACCACATAACACCCTTGGAGTGGGTAGAATGGAGATCATCGTGTTTTAGTGGACTCAGCAGTTTTCAATCTGAAGAAGTGAGAGCAAGATCTAAAAGGTTAAGCAATCTAACAGTGATCTCATCCCACAATCCCCACTCTTGCTCCATATGCGGCTTCCTTTGTAAATCACTAGCGGGCCTTAAATGCCACTTAAGACTATCACACAAAATTTCATAACTGAATCAACTAAGCTGTCAGATTCTCATACGTCGAAACCGACAGGAGAGTCCATTATTATATATATATATATATGTGTGTGTGTAAAAAGAAATAAAAAAATAACCAGATATACAGTATAAAAGTGGAAGTAACTTGTGTAAAAAAAATGACTCTTTCCAGTAGTACAGTGTAACCCGGATATAAGAGACTTGCCCGGTCCCAACAACTCTCTTATATCCAGGTTACTCTGTATATAAAAAAAGAACACAATGTCACATTAAAGTCTCCACAAATGATTCTATGTTTATCCTTGCTAATTGTCTTGTTCCCATGATGGCATGAAATAAGCTGTTCAGAGCAATGTATAATCTGATCTGAAACAATTTTTTTTAAATAGAAATGCATTTTCTGAAAAAGAAAACAAAATGGCTGGAATGCTATTTGGTTAAACTTTTTTGTCAGCTTTTTTATAAGGCATGTTTTCATATTGATGAATCCAAATGCATTTTTCTTGCCAGACGAGAAATGAGTTTCCTTTTAGTAACACAGTAACCTCCCTTTGATAAATTCATGTCTCTCTATTTAGGTCTGAAATGTTTGGGCATCTTTCTGAAAGCAGCTTGAAGTCTATTACTGCTGCTCTCAATACAATTATATTTTGAAATATGTCAAATACTATGTTTTTATCTGTCTTCTATAAAACAAAATATCCCTTACACAATTTTCTAGAGTATTTTCAGTGCTACTTTTGAAAAGCTTTTGAAAGGGCTTATATTCTATAGAAGCAAAACATTTGATTGTAATATTTTTGTGAAAATATTGGAGAAATTTACCTTAATGCTAGTAAGAATGATTTAGTTTTTCGAAATATTAAAAAATAATTTTGCAAATGCTACTTACAATATGACTAATGTTTCTCTGAAGACATTGCAGAGCAGTAAACAATAAAGAAACGAGTCTATCTTTTTGTCTGCATTGAACCTTTGAGAAAAATATGATTATATATTTCTTAAATATTTCAACAGTAAAGTGAATGGGGATTGATATATTTTATTCTGATAATGAGCAGTTGTTCAACATGAAATTGCTGACTTTTTTGAACAATTAAAAAAAAATGATTTATTTGCTCAAAATAGGGGCTGTTGAAAAGTCTTCAGGTCAATCCACTTCCCGGAATCTGATCCACTTTGGGCTAAAATCTTTTCAGTCTTCCTTCATAATCTCAGTTGGCTTTTATACATTCTATTCATCGTGACGGCAAGTCAATATTTTTGCTTGAGAATATGGTGTCCAAAGAAGTGATAAATTTATTGAACACTTTTTCAGTTTGATCCTAATTACAGATGATCTGGCCTGTAAGAAAGTCATCTTGATGCCTGAAAAAATGGTAATCCATAGAATAAATTTTGAGTGAAACCACGGCATGCAGCAATTAACGACATCATCAAAAGAGGTTTGGATGCAGCTGGGTTCCCTTCCCAAATCGAACCCGCAGACCTCGTCCGTGGTGATGGAAAGCGGCCGGATGGCATTACCATCTTCCCTTTTAAAATGGGTAAGTCGTTGATTTGGGATGCGACCTGTGCTGATACATTCTCGGCCGGTAATTCGATCAGGTCCGCAGTTGAGCCGGGGTCCGTCGCCCGAGACGCAGAGATAAAAAAATAGCTAAATATTCTTTTCTTGCTGATAGATTTTTTTTTACTCCTATGGCAGTGGAGACTTCAGGGGTTACTGGCCCTCGTTCGATGGCGTTCCTTCGGAAGATCGGCGCGATTGCGTCTCGATTAAGGAACGAGCCTCGCGAAACGGAGTGGCTCTTGCAGCGTGTCTCACTGGCGACGGTTCGAGGTAATGCTTTCTCCATCATAGCGGCTGGCAGAGGATAGAAAAAATTGTTTATAGTTACGTTGTTCTGGAATTGTCATCAATGGTTGACTGAACTTGCTTTGTTTCAATGACTTTTGTTTTGTTATTATTAGTTACTTTGTTCAATAAATACATTACTGATTTTTATTTATTCTTTAATAAAATAATATACATTAATTGTCTGACAACTTCAAAGAAAGTTATGACGTATTGTACCACACTTGTTCTCTCAAATTCTTGTCATAACCAGTAGTGATAGGTTTTCGCTGTTTGCCTAAAATAGAATGAAACACAAGTTTCACTGAATAATCAACAAAAAAAGTATTTAAATGTAATCTAAAATTTAATTAAAAATACATCATTATTTTAAAAATCATTATAAAATACAAAACTTAAAACAAGATGAGCAAATATATCTGTTGAAGAAACTAAATCAGTTATTTGGTAACTGTAATATTTTAAATTTGTGTTACATAAAACTTATAATGGTTTCGCATTATAAAATTATGAAATTGCCTCTCATAAAAAATTACTTGATAGAATATTTTATTTATAAATTGAAATATTTTTTTTATTTGTCTATATCTCTGAGATCAGGTATTATGATTACTTAACATTATTTGGACTATTATCCTCATCTTTATTGCTATATTCACGTTTCAGCCATTGTATGCTCCAGACTTCTTCAGGTGATTGGAATTTCGAACCAAACCCTTTATTTCATCCACTGGGGTAAATTGTACTAGTTCCACATGTCATGCTTCTTTCAGAAGTCTCAGTTATTTCCCTTTAACTCAACTCTCTAAGTTGTTTTGGTTCACCACTGCTGTAGCCTGGTATTGAACTCACAACTCTTTGGGTCTAGTCACTAGATTTAACCAACGCCTTTATCCATTAAGCCATGTGTCCTTGAGGGGGAAATAGCTGAGACATCTGGAAGAGGCATGGCACGTGAAACTAGAACAATCTACCCTGGTGGACAAAATAAAAACTTTGGTTTGAAATTCCAATAACCCGAAGAAGGCTTGAGCATACAACGGACAAAACATTGTGAATATGGCAATGAAGATGAGGATAACTATCTGAATAATGTAAGTATTTTTGTTGTAATCAATTTTTCTGATGCTCATCTGTGTAAAAATATTTTTTAAATGTTGGCTCACGCAATTGTATATTTGCTTATAGAATAAGTGACCAATTAAATTTTATCATTAAAAAGATTTGTAAATTTATCTAGAGAGAATATTTCAAAATGTCATGTAGTTATTTTTTTCTAGTAATGTACAGATACATATTTCTGCAAATAAATCTAAATTTCCAGGCTTTGATATTCACGGGAATTAATGCTCAGTTTAAGAATCTTTCACTCATCTTTCTCACTTTGTTAGATGTTTCTGCCTTCATTGTGAAAATGTAAAGTTCATTTACTTCACAAGCAAATATTTTATGTTTATGCTCTTAAACAAATCCCAACAATTTAGTTTTAGTCTGTAATAACAGAATTCTGAACAAGCGTGATCTGGAATGTGAGAATAGATCACAACCTTTTTCTAGTGATATGAAAACAGGAATTTATTTCAAATATATTTTGAATGTTACTCAAGATCCATTAAGAAGAATTAGCAGTCAGACTGAAAAAACTTTTTCTTTGGAATTGAAAGCAACACTAAAGGTTCGCAGTCCTTTTATGTTTTAGAGGAGATATTGATGGGTTTTATCATTTATTTTGTGATGCCTTTCTGATGAATTGGCGCATTCCACTTTCTGATTGAAAACGCTAAGATTTCATTCTATGAAAAACTAAGAATGAAAAATGAAAATGAAAAACTAAGACGCCATTGGTAAAGACAAATCAGGAACGAAATTTGATCAACAAATCTAAGGGAGGTAACTCCTTTTACTAATGGATTCATTGCTTATTATCAAGAAAATTCAAAATACATTTCTTTATCTATTATTAACTATTGTTGCCCAACTTTTCATATTGAGCACTTCGTTTACAAATATCTGCTCACCTTTAAAGGCGTTAGATTCCAGCAATTCTTCTTGTTTTTTTAATCATTTTACCCCAAGCAAGGCAATAAAACAAGGGTTTACTGAGTGTGTAAGAATATGAGAAAGAAAAACTACTATTAAGGAGAGAGGACAATGAAAGAACAAGAATTAATAAGACAGAAGATAACAATTGACATTACATTTAAATTTTTGAAGATCAATGTTGACTGGGGAACAAGAAGCTGGAAGAGTTCTACAAGCAAAAAGTGCAAGAGAAGAAACTGTTAGCATAGAATTTACAATCACATCTAGCCATTTCAACTGTAAAATTATGAAACCTTGCCACCAATATAGTACTGCACCTAAATTCATAAAGTCTACGTACCATAGAGGAAAGCTCATAAGAACAATTTCCATAAAATTATTTCTAGAAAAGGCACAAGGAAAGTATGTTAAGACAGTGGGAAAGTACCTGAAGCCAAGATGCAATGACAGGACCAATAACATTGCAGATTATTCTTTGGGTTTTATATTTTATTAAGTATTAAAAAAAAATTAAAAACATAATTCTTTACATTAAAAGTATTTTGAGAGATTACAAATAAGTATATTACCAATTATAAACGCACATCAAAATCATCATATTACATCAGCAATCTTTTTGAATCCATTCTTAAATACTATTCTACATTATTCAGACTATTGTCCTCATCTTTGTCACCATATTTATTACAATGTTTTGGCCGTTGTACACTCTGGCCTTCTTCAGGTGGTAGGAATGTCAAACCCTTTATTCCACTCACTGGGGTAGACTGTTCTAGTTCCATGTTTAATTAATGGAGGTCAGTTATCTCCTATTAATTCCCCTCTGAAAGTTCTCCGCTGCCTTAACTAGATATTGAACTCACACTCTTTGGGTCCTGTCACTGGATCTAACTAACACCTTTATCCACTGTGCCATGTGTCCTTGAGGACATCTTTTATGAATTTCTTCGTATTATAAAACTAATGTCTTCAGCAACCATTTTTACCAGTGCTCATATTGCAATTTTTTCCTGTTATCATTTATGGTTTTACCAGAGCTCATATTGCAATTTTTGTTGTTATTATCGCTTTTCTCTGGCACTTCTTATTACTGGTTCCCATATTGTATTCATTTCTAAGCTTGGTTGGCTCAGGAGATTTTTGTGTAATGTATGTTTGTCTAAAACAAATGGTATGTATGTAAAAACATTTCCAAATCAACATATGAAAATGCAAAAAACTTAATCTTGACTAGACACACACACATACACACACTTACAAATATACATTATCATCTGATGCCCACACAAACTAAAATTATTATGCACTTACATATATAAAGTAATATCTACTGGTTTCCGATTTGCATGGAATCTGTTAATTCCTTGGAACTTCAAAGGGACACATTGTCTTTCCTTGAATTCAGAATGCCATAAATTATGCTAATGTTTGTTTAACAAGTTGAATGTACATGAAACCTGATTAAGCAATGAAAATAAAACAACATAAAAGTAAAAATACCAGCATTTCTTTCTTCTTTTTCTCAATAGCTCATTCTCTGATGAAGTTAATATAAAAGAGAAACATGTTAAATTGATAAACTTTTCCTATTTGTTCTTTATCTTATCATATATATGTGTGTGTGTGTGTGTGTGTGTGTGTGGAGAGAGAGAGAGAGTGTGAAGGTCTGGATAAGAATCTGATGGAACAGTAAATATGACAATTTGTAAAACTTCTATTTTGACATGTTTTGCTAATGGATCGGCTTCATCAGATAAACTACTAACATTACTAATGGAAAATCTGGGAAGAAAGTGCTGACATTTGTCATCGTCCCTCTCCTCTTTAAAGTCAGTACAAGATTGTTCATAATGTTGACAGAAAGAACACAACCACTCCTACTAATTAAAAAAAAAAAGCATTTAATCGAAAATTTGACTGTTGTGTTCAACATAACTCAGTATTTCATTATTTGGGAATGCTGGAGCAAAGAAAGATTAGTTTTAATAATATTTTAATGATGATTACCTCGTGAATAATCTGTATTTTTAAGAATAAAGGTTGCTTCATAAAAACCGTATTTATTGAATAAATACTGTATAAATTTTTTTTTGAATTAGTATTGTTTTACGTACGTTATTTATTTTTGGATTAGGATTCATTAAAACTAAAAGAAACGTTTTTGAATCCTAAATGCAAAAATTCTTACTATAAAAACCCTGATATTTTCTTTGCATTACAGCCTGCAGTATTCTTGCTGTGAAGATTTGCCTCGTCGAAACCATGGAATGTAGTTCATCCAAGCACTTTTCGTGGAAGTAGCGTTGGAGCAGCGAGAGGCTTGCCACATCCCGCCCGTGGGAGAGAGAAGTTGGAGGGTGGAGAATAATTCGTCACCTACAAGGGCTAGGAGACGCTTTTGGACTCTGTCAAGGCCGGAGAGTGAAGTCTGGGCAGCTCCTGCCCAAATGTGACAACAGTACTCTATTTCTGGCCTGATCTGGCTCTTGTAAAGGTAGAGGATAACCGGGGGGTTAACCACTTACTGGAGCAGTACGGGGGTGGGGTGGGGCAACCATTTTACATTAATCCTTAGCAAGAGATCCTATGTACGAGTTTCACTTGAGCTTGGGTGTGAGTGTGATTATGGCCTAACAGTCTTTTGATGCATGGTGTTTCCCCGAAAGGACCCCCTCCGTTCACCCTGATTGTTGGTAGTTCAGGATCAGATCGGTGATGATCGAATGTAACTAGTTTCGTCTCCAAATCATTGAATGTAACCAACCAGTTTTTACCCCATTGGGTAGTTTGTGCAAGATTGGAAGAGAGTTCAGTTGCCAATCTCTCATCATCAAGAGTTTTAGAGGTCCGACCGTATATAGCCATATCATCGACATAAGATGTTTACAAATGGTCTGAGTATGTTCGTTTATATAGATCAAAATGAGGGTTAATCCGAGGTGTGACTCCTGGGAGACGCCCGCGTTGACCTCTAGGACTCCTACGGATTGACCATTAATAACTACCTACAATGACCTACCTGTTAGGAAGGATTTTATGATCGAGAAGACCCTTCCAGTGATTCCATAACGGGAGAACTTGTGTAGTAAGCCTTTTTCGAAAAACCTTTGATATATCTAGTGCTATGGTCCTCGAGGTGTGTTTGCCGTCAAGAGCCTCACTGATTCTGTAAGTGATGGTAGTTAGAACGTTGGCAATGGATCGGCCCGGCCGAAACCCATACTGCTCGTTGCTGAAGCGTTTGTTCTTTTCTAGATTCTCCACGACCTTCTTATTGATTATAGCCTCAAAGAGCTTACTGACGATACTGAGGAAGCTCATGGGTGTGTACTGGGAGGGAGAAGATTGAACACCTGCATTCTTGAAAAGTGAGCATACGCTTGATACTCTCCACAGGTTTGTAGAAGGAGGTCTGGGTTACATTGGCGAAGATGGTGTTCCATTTCTGGAAAGTTGGAACATAGACCCCTCACGTTAGTATAGGAGATGGTATACGTAGGGTCTACTTTGTTTTTGTTTTGTTTTGTTTTTTAGGATTGGGTTTGATAGTTTTATTCATTTGTATTTTGATTGGTTTCATGTGTGCATTCATTGGTGAAAGACTGGAAGGCAGAGAGACAGACGCACCCACAGGAGTTGCATGTATAAATACCTTGGAGAAACTCATCCAGAGATTCAGCCATAGCAGTACCCTTCATCGTAGCACTTGTTATTGGATCTAACCAAAGCCTTTATCCACTGTGCCTTGTGTCCTTGAGACCCAAAGAGTGTGAGTTCAATACCCGGTTAAGGCGGTGGAGAACTTGGAGAGGGCAATTAACAGGAGATAACTGATAACTGACATCCATTAAACATGGCAGGTGGAACTAGAACAGTCTACCCCAGTGAGCGAAATAATGGGTTCAGTTCGATATTCCAACCACCTGAAGAAGGCTGGAGTGTACAACGGCCGAAACGTTGTAATAAATATGGTGGCAAAGATGAGTACAATTGTTCGAATAATGTAAATAATGTACATAATACCTCATCTCAGAAATATAGACAGATACTGAAAGGCCGAAACGTTCTGATAAATATGGCGACAAAGATGAGGACAATAGTCCGAATAATGTAAATAGTGTACATAATACTGCATCTCAGAAATATAGACAGATACTGAAAAGCCGAAACGTAATAAATATGGCGACAAAGATGAGGACAATAGTTCGAATAATGTAAATAGTGTACATAATACCTCATCTCAGAAATATAGACAGATACTGAAGGGCCGAAACGTTGTAATAAATATGGCGACAAAGATGAGGACAATAGTCCGAATAATATAAATAGTGTACATAAAACCTCATCTCAGAAATATAGACAGATAATAAACGTACCGATTATGGTAAATACAGATGTCCATACACAGCATTATCAGAAAATAAGAGCGGTAACTATTTGAATTTTGAATTTTAGGTACTTTGGCATTTAAATTTACCCATTTAAAGCAAAAGTATCTAAAATTCAATGAAACATTAGATTACAAAGAATATTTTTCTAAATTTTTAAGATTATTGGCTAGTTAAAAATTATATGAAAAATGCGCTCACATTATATTTGTCAAGTAACTTTTACAGATATATCCATCATAGAAAACAATTAGATAAACTTCTGTCAAACTGTCAATACCTAAGATAAACAGCTTGTGGTGGACTTCACCACATTAATTTAACTTTAGATTATGAAACAAGGCTCACACAAAAAAAGGATAAGCAAAAGACACATAAAATATGTATTTAACAAGATATACAATATCAAACAACGTTGTAAAGGAAAACAAGTCTCACGTAAGAAGGATAAGCAAAAGACATTGTTACACATAAAATATGTATTTAACAAGATATACAATATCAAACAACGATGTAAAGGAAAGCATGCATTTAAGTAAGAAAAGGTTGAATTAAGCATTTTTTAGTGTTCAATGAGAAATAGTCGTTTAGTTCAAAGTTCTAGGGGACCGGCGGGTTAATGTGAGGATAAAATCTCTGGACTAAGACTTCCTGCTGGCCAGTCCCGCTACATTATAATGTTGGACTATGATGGAGTCCAAAGAAAGCAAAATAAAACGAACAAGACAGATATATATGTACAAAACAAATATATATTATTAACAAACAGGTTAAAACACGAGTTACAAATACATCATTTAAAACATGAATAAAACGTTAGTGTCTGTATGGAAAGTTGTTTGTGTGTGTGTGTGTGTGTGTGTGTGTGTTGAGTTGAAATGTCCGTACGGGTGAATTTTGTTTTTAGCGTGTTCCCAGAATATGGGAAACGCTGGTTGTGTATTAGAGTTCACATATTGGATATGTTAGAGAAAGTTTTTCAGTACCTCGCACGTGGTGCGAGGTTGCCGGCCCCAGGAGAGGCAGTTTTGGCCGCACGTGTGCGAAGCCGTGGGAAGAGCCGTAGAAAGAGAAAGAGGCGAAAAAGCAGCCCGTATTTATACTCCCGGGAGAGAGAGACCCCTGTTGAAGGGTTACGAAACGAAGAGGAGATAACCCGATAAAGTTCACTGGAAGAATTTTCACGAGAGTCTCTTGTAATGATTGTTCTTGAAAGATATTGCTGTGTAAGAAGAGTTTATGTGAATGTGTACAAGTTATGTTCAGCATGTGAGTGGTGTGTGTGAGTGAGAAAGTTGGCGCATGGTTTCAACTGTAGTGGATTCGTTTGGCAGTTGAATTCTCACTAATTGGGCTAAGAAAAATCTTGGCTTAAATAAGCGACTATAGGCTCCGATTCGTTGCGCAGGAAAAATTATTCTTCACGTGCAAACGATCTGATTGGTTGGCATCAATCAATCAGCGAGCGAGCTTTGCTGAGACTTAAGGAAGCTTCTGTGAACCACTTCTCCCAAAAGTGCTCAAAATTGACTACTTAAAAATAGAGCGATTACAAAATTGTCGCATTACTGCGATTTGTAAATTGCCTGTAGTAATGTAGTGGTGATTTATTAACCAATGAATGCTTGGCATTGCAAATGTGATTTGTATGTATTTTGTATGTACGTATGTTCGTGCGTAATAAATCCGCACAAACTACCTCCATTTTAAAAAATGCATTTCTACAATATTTTAAACTAAAAGTAAGTACTATTTGTTTCAAAATAGTTTAATTTAACTTTAAATCAGCTAATATTTCTCAAATAAAGTTTCAGAAAAGTATATTTTATTTTTGAAAGATGTTTAACCTTGACTGAACACCTTTGTACTTGTCTTTTTTATCTCTTTTGTGGACCAAGGTTTGTCTTCAATTAATACTCGGTTTTCTCACCTGTCCCAGTGGAATGAAATTTATGAATTCATTTAGAATTCAGACACACTTTTGATTGCAGTGAAAAATGGAAAGCTGAACAAACAGTGCAAATGATTTAACAACAAAAAAATTGGAGGGCGTTGAACTAAAAGAATTACCCCATGAATTTGGTGCAGATTTTAATCGACGCACAACAAAGAAAAAGACGAAAAAAGGTTTTTAAATATAATATAAAATATTTTTATTTTCGTGTTTTTACGACTCGATTTTTCTCAGCCTGATTTGGTTTGGTTTATTTTGTTTTTATGGCATATCAACACCTCAATGGGTTATTTATTGCCAACAAAATTTTTATTGCTGATAATATTTTTTTCCGTCAAAAATATATTTCTGGTAATATTTTTTTCAAAAATTTATAGCTGGCAATATTTTTTTTTCCAAAATGTATTGCTGCTAACTTTTTTTAAGTATTGCTGGTAATAAGTTTTTTTCTCCAAAAAAAATTTATTGCTGGTAATAATTTTTTACAAAGTATTTCTGGTATTAAAACGTAATTTTACACTTTCATAGTGTTTTGAACCCAGTTTGGATATCAACTATTTGCTCATAGCTGGGGCCCTAACAGGTGCTACCAACCTGGGTCAGATTGAATCAAGGAACACCAGCAATTAAGAGGTGGTTCCACGCTCCTCAAAATTTCCTAATCAGAGGCCTTGCTGTTGGATGCAGTTTATCATTTTACCCAGGATGTGGATGTGGTTTATCGTCATACCCAGGACAGTTTCTCAGCTTGTATGAGCCTTAAAGCATTGAGTTAAAATTCCTTGTTTGTAACTGTTTGTTTAGATGAATATAAATGTGATTTCTATGCACGTATGTGTGAAAAGAGGTAAAGGAGAAAGTGAGGATGAAAGTGTAGATGTCACGTAGCTTTGTGAGTAAGAATGTAAATATTACGTAGCTTGGTGAAGAAGAGTGTTGAATAATACGTAGCTTGGTGAGGAAGAGTGTAAGTGTCATGTAGCTTAGTGAGAAAGACGGGTGAATAAGTAAGGGAAACCGTGTGCATTGCAAATTGCTGCCATCTGTATCCGTTTCTTCTCCTTAATGATTTTGTCCATCTAGAGACTTTGTTTATATACTCTCCGAAGGGATCCCAATGCATGTTTTGTTTTATTGTCGCGACCCATTGGTTGAAAAATGTTAAATGTTTATTTTCAAAGGATTAATTTATTAAGCGGAAGGATGCGCGAATCCTCCGACTCAGAAACCATTTTTTGTCATTTGATAATTGACTGTCTTGGTGTTTATTTCCGTCTTGGCTCCACTAGATCAAGAGATTTGTCTCAATTTGCCTGCAATGCGAATTGGAGATTAGGAACGGAGAAAAGGAGCTAACAACTGCTCGTGAATTTTTAGATTATATTTTTCGGAATCATTTAATTGATACTTACCCGAACTTATACATTGCATTGTGTGCATTGTTTACTACACCAGTGACTGTTTCAGACGCTCAAAAAGTTTCAGCAAGTTACAACTTTGTAAGCGATCTGGGATTGCAAAGGAAATATTTGTCGCAGATTACTTCCACAACGCAGAGAATAAATCATGAAGTTCAGACTCGAATATCGGGAGCACAAAGAAATGCCGAAAACTCGATTCGCAGGTACTATCTCACAAATCACAATTCATGCAACCAATCAGAAAAATAACTCACTCTCCAACAAACGTGGTAGCCAAAATACCCGACTTGTCCCCCGATTCGAGAACACCAACTGCTTTTATCGGCCGAGCATTTTTTCCATTCGTCGACAGCTGGGAGAGGACGCCCAATTTTTGCATATCAAAATACTTTTACAGTGACTCCTGCGACGGACTTGTTTTTTAATTTAAATATTCAGTCTTCAGCATGTCATGCGGAATATGTGCCTTTTTTTTTCTTTTTTTTTTTGGTAAGTAATTTTATTTTTCACCATATTTTCCGTCGTAGGATACACGCGACGCGCTGTCGGTTGGTTTGATGAGGTAAGTCGCCGTTTTCTTCGCTATAACAAAACTATCTTCGATCTACAATGAGAGATAAAAGGTTATTTGGCTTAGCAATAATTTCCATTGAAAATTAATGTTCTCGATCTCTTGACTGTGATGAAGTCGAGAATGCATTTGCATATGCTAAGTCTCTAACAAGCGCCATAAAATTTACTATTTCTTATCTATATCGTTGAGTGCGTTAAAATTATTCAACATTTTAACAAGAAAAATCTCAAGTTAATGTTAAAAATTACCGCAAAACATTGCTGATTATTGCATATGATCCATTATTGTTTTTGTGATGTCAACAAATACGTGTTGTCAGTTTTGTAATGCTCGTTGTAGTAGAGACTTTGTAATCGCAGATACAACTATAATAACACCGTTGACCAATGCTAGTCTCAGACGCCTTCGAATAGCACTCGCACTAATAGTACTTGCTCGATAATACTCGCTCGAAAAGTAACCACTGTATTGATCCGAATAGAGAAATAGTATATTGAATAGAGTAGAGAATAGCGGTCCGTGTAGTAATAGAGGATAGACTAGAAATGGTGATCAATGGGACGTCACGCCACTTCCTACTTATGCGTTTCCTCTATAGTCACGTGGTCTACATAATTCAATAATGGGATCGCCTGTGTTTGCTCACTGGCGATCTATGTTCAAACTCAAGTGTCGGCAGCGACACTTTATTCCGATATAACAATTGTGCATAGGTTACAATAGAATTTATATTTTATATGAATACTACATTGTGAAAATTGTAGAGTAGGGGGCCATATCCAAGATTTAGGTAGGGAGCAGAAGGCCCTTGCACTGACCCTGATAATAAGCAATGTTTTCACCAGAATATTGTGTTTAAATATTTTATAAACAAAATTTGACTTCTAAAGACAAAACTGTAAATACAGAAAAAGAGGAATAGTGAAACATTGATTTAAATCTCCACCATAGAACTGGCCTTATCCAATTTAGGTCATATTGACAAAGAGTCCATTAAAGAGAGAGGTGGGGAGTGAGAAATGAACTAGTCTGTCCTGTTCTTACGTGTAAAGTTAGTATACTAAACTGATGAATGCTTCACAAGTCATAGTTGATTTTCTTTCCGTAGGTATTCGCTAAAGTTAGCTTAGGCTGATACAGAGACAGTTCGGAATAGAACTTTTTTAACTGGCATTTAAAAATGCCTGTAGAGAGAGAATCATTGTTTTTCCTTGGACTGGCTGTGGGGCTTCTGACATCACGTGTCCGTGGGTCACGTGTGAATTCAGTCCCTTACAAAACCTTCTTTTTAGAAGTTTTGCTTTCGTTCGTTGAACAGTTAACACCTTCCCAATTTCCTAAAGTCCACCCATGTGAAGAACAGACATTACGACTTTCACTGCTTTTTGTTGAGCGGAAAAGCGACTTCGGGTCACCAATTTCGGCGAGACACTTTATTTCACAATGTCAGGAATACCAGAGAAAATAAGACATTTGGGTTGATCTTTTTTGCTGTACCTCAGTTCAGACATGCTTTTTCTTGGAGCAATGCGTACATTCATCTGATTTGGCACACGTGCGGATCGTTATATTTTTGTGTAATATAACCCATACTTATTAAATTGTGTGTGGGTGTTTATCTCGTCTTTCATTTCCGTTTATTCAGTGTTTGTGTATTAATAGATGCACTAATGCTAATATTAGTACCTGGTGAGTGAGAAACGACTAAATATATTTCCTTGCAACAGATTACCGGTAAATTATGACAGGCAAATATAAAAATATACTAATAAGTGGTGACTCTAACATGTCAGTATATTTTGCGACTTACATAATAACTTTCTGTGTCTGAATAGTTTTTTGACACAAATAATATTCGGAAGTGAAATAACGACCCTTACGAAATGGTACATTGCAATATGGTTATCTTCTTTGTCTTTTCTCTCTTTCCCGCGTTTGAATTCGGCGCCAGTGATGTTAGTGCGGGCTGGTTGTTAGCATACTGCTCGCTTACATCCATTAGTGGAAGTAGGAGGTTGGTGATCGTCTAAGTCTTTTTATTCTTTTTATTTGCCGTGTCCCTTCAGGACGTAGGCAATCTTAGCCCTCCACTTTCCCCTATCCCTTGCAGATCTCAATAAGTTCTGTCCCTTTGCTACTTCCCCCACGCCATATTTTGTCACCCACTTGCTTAAGCCCACTAGGAATGTCATGCGTTGCTTTCCTTTGTTTCTCTTTTCCTCTATTCGCCCTGTGAGTATCAGATTCTTCAAGCCCTCCTTTCTCATTATGTGTCCCAAAAATTTCTGCTGCCTCTTCCTGATGTTAAGTAAAAGCTTCCTCTTTGTTTACATCCTCTCCAAGACCTCATCGTTGCCCACACACTCGCTCCATAATATCCTTAGCATCTTTCTGTAAAACCGTACTTCCGTTGCTTCTGGACTTTATCCGAATTTTTCTATCTTCTGCCTTCCGATATGGGGCATATTTTCTGGTAGTTCCTTTTATTTAAAGGATATACAAAATGGATGAGTAAAAAAACGACCGCCGTTTCGGTGGTGAATACCGTTTGCCCAACATATTTTAAAACGGGCCGAGCTTTATTTTTTGCACACTTAGAGTCAGAGTTCAACCTGAGAGGAATTACTTCTCAGAAAACTAATTTTAACTTAGCGGCCTCTCGAAGCAGTCTAGGTAGTGAGAGAAATAATTATTTTCCCACCGAAAGACAAACTTTATCACAGATTGAGAGGCTAACTTGTTCGTCTCGGCAAAAGAAATTGTCGCAACTTCTGCATGAGGAACAGTTCGAAGACAACAAGCCGTCGCAGTTTCTGCGCCACTTGCGACATTTAGCTGGAGAAGGTAATGAAGATGACATTGTACGTCATATTTTTCTCCAGCGTCTGCCGGCTGCGAATCGTGAAGATGCACTCATCGAAAGGCTGGCTAAGATAGCAGATAATGTGGCGGACCTTCTGGATGCACTGCTTCCTTTTCCGCCTTACAGACGCAGGGCTCTGATCCTCTGGTCGGACTCCTAAAATGGCAGCGAGGGTTAAAGGTTAGAATGGATGAATTAGAATGAAGATTGCAGAAAAGATTTCTGCAATCTTCATTCTATTTCTTCCATCACTCCTAAAGTAGAGGTCGCGCTAGAGCAGGTAGCAAAGACCCCATTTTGTTATTTACACAGAAAAACTGATGATAAGGCTAACTACTGTTTTCGCCCTGTTCATTGAAACTGACACAGGGAAAAACCTAAACTGATAATCGGAGGCGATTTTGGAGAAATCTGTCGCCTACTATTTGTTTGAGACTGGTATACGTTTTCTTGTAGACAGTGGTGCACATATATCTTTAATACCTGCCACTAAGGCAAACAAGTTAAAAGGTCCGCATAAACTTAACCTACAGGCCGTAAATAAGTCGCTCATATAGACTTATAGTCAGAGGTGCCTTACTTTAAATTTAGGATTGAGACAGGTTTTCACCCGTTTCTTTGTCTTAGCGGACGTAGAGAAAGCCACATTGGGGCCAAATGTTTTACACAAATACAGCTTTCAGTATCTGTCTATATTTCTGAGATCCTCAAGGACACATGGCAAAGTGGATAAAGGCGTTAGTTAGATCCATGACAAGACCCAAAGAGTGTGAGTTCAACAAACCGGTTAAGGCAGTGGAGAACTTTCAGAGGGAAATTAACAAGACATAACTGATAACTGACATCCATTAAACATGGCACGTGGAACTAGACAGTCTACCTCACCGAGCGAAATAAAGGGTTCAGTTCGACATTCCAACCACCTGAAGAAAGCCGGAGCGTACAACGGCAGAAACGTTGTAATAAATATGGCAACAAAGATGAGGATAATAGTCCGAATAATGTAAATAGTGTACATAATACCTTATCTCAGAAATATAGACAGATACTGAAGGGCCGAAACGTTGTAATAAATACGGCGACAAAGATGAGGACAATAGTCCGAATAATGTAAATAGTGTACATAATACCTCATCTCAGAAATATAGACAGATACTGAAGGGCCGAAACGTTGTAATAAATACGGCGACAAAGATGAGGACAATAGTCCGAATAATGTAAATAGTGTACATAATACCTTATCTCAGAAATATAGACAGATACTGAAGGGCCAAAACGTTGTAATAAATATGGCTACAAAGATGAGGACAACAGTCCGAATAATGTAAATATTGTACATAATACCTCATCTCAGAAATATAGACAGATACTGAAAGGCCGAAACGTTGTGATAAATATGGCAACAAAGATGAGGACAATATTCCGAATAATGTAAATAGTGTACATAATACCTCATCTCAGAAATATAGACAGATACTGAAAGGCCGAAACGTTGTAATAAATATGGCTACAAGGTGAGGACAATAGTCCGAATAATGTAAATAGTGTACATAATACCTCATCTCAGAAATATAGACAGATACTGAAAGGCCGAAACGTTGTAATAAATATGGCGACAAAGACGAGGACAATAGTCCGAATAATGTAAATACTGTACATAATACCTCATCTCAGAAATATAGACAGATACTGAAGGGCCGAAACGTTGTAATAAATATGGCGACAAAGATGTGGACAATAGTCCGAATAATGTAAATAGTATACATAATACCTCATCTCAGAAATATAGACAGATACTGAAGGGCCGAAACGTTGTAATAAATACGGCGACAACGATGAGGACAATAGTCCGAATAATGTAAATAGTGTATAAAATACGACCTTCTCATTGATATTTACTGACGTTGTCTGACTGACCCTAAAACGAATGTTCAGTTGTCAGAAGCAATTCATAATGTAATTCCAGTATGTCCTACCGTGGCTAACACGGAAGATGACCCAATATTTTGCGAACTTTTAAAAAAGTTCGACATTACCAAACCGTCTTTTCACAAAGATACTCCGCCCACAATATTACACACCACATTGCTACTAGCGGCCCTCCTGTTCACAGCTGACCTCATCGGTTTGCACCGGAAAAGTTGAGAGTGACCAAATCTGAATTTAACCCTAGAACATTAACCATCAATTAAAGTTACCCCACTACTAACCATGGGTATATCATACCCGATTTTGAAAATATAAAAAAAAATATTAAATATAAATCTTTATTTGAAATATTTTACATGCAGGCACTTCAAACTTTGTACTTTGAGTTAACATTAATAGGAACTGAAAAACATATTATTTAGGTAAGAAAATCAGGTACTGAAAATTGTAATTAAAAATATGAAAATTTGCGCTGGGTACTATATACCCATGGTTAGTGTTCTAGGGTTAACCAAATGATGGAACTGATTATTATGCGTCCATCAAAGAGTAACTGGGCGTCTCCTTTACACCTGGTGCCCGAAAGTGATGGCACCTGGCGCGCATGTGGCGATTATAGAGCACTCGAATCTGCTACTAGGCCTGACCGTTCCCCTATTCCTCATATACATGATACAACAGTTATTATAATAAAGTAAGTCTATATTTGCTAAATTAGACCTCATCAAGGCCTACCATCGAATTCTGGGAGAGCCCGAACATATTTGGGTTGTTCGAGTTTTTACGTGTGCCATTTGGATTAAGAAACGCGGCTCAGTCTTTTCAAAGATTTATCAACCACGTATCACACGGCTTACATTTTGGCTGTGCCTACGTCTAGGGGGGGTATTTTAAACCTGTGCAGTTCGTTTTTGAGCGGCTAGAAAAATTAGGGTTGTTATAAATCCAGTAAAGTGTGAGTTTTGGAAATCTGAAGTAATTTTCCTAGGTCACCACATTGGTTCTACTGGAATTTCTCCTTCCTCTTCTAAAGTGGTAGCCAATATCCGATTTTCCTGTGCCAGACACCATGAGGAAGCTGCGCCAGTTTTTAGGAACGGTGAATTTTTTTAGAAAGTTCCTGCCGAATTATGCGCAGGTTGTCAAACCTTTAATGGACATCTTAACTAAGTAAAAAATTCTGACATAGTTTTGTCTGACTCTGCCTTGGCTGCTTTTCGCCAAATTAAGGTTCTATTGTCTCAAGCAGTTGATTTGTCACTTGTTGCTCCAGGGAAGGAACTGTGTTTGGAAGTCGACGCCTCTTCTATTGGCGTGGCTGCAGTCTTTGCAACAGAAGGTTGATGACCCATGAAGACCAATTCCTTTTTTCCACGAAACTGACGTTTACTAAATCCAGGTGCAGCAGCTTTGAACGCGAAAAATTTTGCGACTTATTCAGCTGTCCGTTACTTTCGACATTTGTTGGAAGGGCGAACTATCTACTTACTGACGAACCACAAGCCCTTGTTGGGTGCCTAACAGTCAATCTCTCAGGTACTTCCCACGTGAAACCAGACATTTGGATTCTCTGCTACAATTCACTTCGGATATCCGTTTCACCTGGGGCATTGATAACATACCTACGAACGCCATGTCTCGTGGCATCAACGCCTTTTTGCTGGATCCGTGCTTGGAATACCAACCATTTGTGGAAAAACTGACAAGGGATCAGCAACTATAGCAGCTTCTACGAGACAACCACACATCCTTGATATTTTCGAGAGTACGTGTTCCAGACACGGAGTTGGAAATTGCGTGCGACACCCGTAACGGACGATTACGTCCCTTCGTGCCAGAATCATTGCCGAGGATATTGTTCTCCTCCCTGAACAATTTGTCTCACCCAGGTGCTAATGCCTTAATACCGCTGATCACGGATAGATTCGCTTGGCCACACGTGAAAACTGACATTCAACGGCGGTCAAAAATCCGTGTGCCATGTCCAAAACCTAAAGTCAGAAGATATATCCGCTCACCTCCTAGATTCTTTCTATGCTGCAACTCTTCTGGACAATATCCTTGTTTAAGTTGGTGAATGTTACCATAATCCTTGCCATCAGTTTATCTTTGGTATTATAAGGAGTTTTTCTGATCTCTCGTTCAACTGCGCCCCACACACATAATAATCAAGGGTGTGTAATCTAGGGAGTTAGGTGGCCAGATGTACGAGGTGATGAAGTTTCAGAAATTGTCTGATAGCCATGACTGGGTTCTGCTATTGTGGCATGGTGCAAAGTCCTGTTGTCACATACGGTTTTTTATCAGCCACCCTTTTGACTCGGAACAGCACTACCTCCTCAATGCACTTGATTTAGGTTTCCGTGTTGAGACTGAGGCCCTGTGGACAGATGAATAGAGGCATAACGTCGTCATCACAAGTGTTCACGCCAAACACCTTCGTAATCACCATTAGCCTCATTCAAATCTTTCCGAATCCTCTGAACTGTCCTCAGATTGACACCCAAACACTATGAAATGTTCGTTTAGCGTTCTACTTCAGTTTTTAAATTTCTTATTGGTTAAAAAATACTGCAATGCATTTACTATATGTCTTGTTAAAAAATGTAAACTTTTGCTCACAAAGTGGATCGCACAGACCTTGCTTTTTTCTGATTGCTGATTGGTTAAATAATAATAAATACGAATGACGTCAACGCAATCAGGTTTGCCGCCAATATTTTTGAACGGCAGTTTGGAGCCGGTTATGTGACAGAGAACTAAATAAATAGGGAGCGCGAACGTATCCCATCAGTGCGACCTTTTTTAAAAGTCAACAAGACACATCGCCGCAAGGTTACTAAAAAATTTCACTTGGATATTCCAGTTTTTCTCCAATACTTCACCAGCAAGAAAATACTTCTTCTGAAGCTACAAGTTTTATCGAACATATCTTCAGCTTTTCAGGACATACTTCAAAAAAACTTTCTCACTCAATTCTATTCAACGGAATTTAATCTTTGTGTTGTGGAGTTATTTCCTTAGTGGAAACTGTATTCGGACTAAATGCGTTCTAAATAGGTTCAACGTACAGAAACGTTAGTAATCGTGTTGTGGTCGCTGACTACTTTTTTTCCCCATTCGACTACTACTGACTCCTACTTATAATAGATGGGAGAGTCTATTATCTAGACAAGGTGTCTTTCACTATAACACTTTTGTGAATATTTAGCGGCAGCATTTATTGTATTTATTTTCAGAAGCACACAATCTAAATTTAATTTCGTACAAAACAGAAACTTCTTGAAATATCAAGTGATGATTTAAAGCTCCTTTTTACCAAACAAATTCTCACAGTATCCATATTACACAAAAACTTTCAACTATTTCACAAAGAACATTTCTTCTAAAAACAAACTCTTTTTTTATTGTGAGACCAGATAAATATTATTCCTTTTTTATAAAAAACGTTTTCAAACAATTAAATTCATAGTTAAGGGTAAAACAACTCTTATTCATTGCATTGTATATTTTGTACCAAAAACACTGTCTTAAAAGAACATTATAAAGTATTTTAATTTGTTCAATTAACAATATTGATCTTTAAAATTCAGCATAACTCAGCTAAATATTCTGAGCAATTTATTCTTGATAATTTGTATGATTCCTATATAAATATTGTTGTTGTTCTACATCATTGTTGTCGTTGTTTGTATTGCCTTATTAACCTTGTGCACTAAAATTAAATACTTGTGGAGAAGTGAAATGTTGTACACGCAGCCAACCTCATATCCCTTCTGATTAATTTTTAAACTTATTTAACCTTCACCTCCGCAGCATTCGTATTTGAGCTTCCAGTGCGAATGCCATACAATACAGCATGCCGTTTCCACACTTCTGGCGGAGTGAATTGTGCCATGATGTTCTTTTTCTCACAGACGGTGCCCAACTGATCCTATTATATTGTGTAGTCGACAAAAAACAATGCGCATGCGCGATATTAAAAATATAAAATGTCGAAAATTTACACATCACACACCTGTAAATATGCTTTTAAGAAATTCAAAATGTTAATTGTGAATATAAAATTTTAATAACAAGTATATATAATTGCAAAAATATTGTAATATTGAAAGTAAAAAAAAGAAATTATACATACATATTCACGCAGCCTTCCTAGACCTGCAACAGATCTGTTGAGAATTAAACAGTTTCTTTAATTCATCTACTTTCATTTCCCTTCTTTGTTTATTATATTCTGACTCATTCTGGACAACATAGTGATGCTTAATATTATTGTAGTGGATCTAGAAAGGTTGCGTGAATATTTAAAGTTGTGCTGCAAATAAAATATGCAATATCCACAAACATAAATTATAAGAAATGGCCAAACGGTAACGATATTCAATCACGACAAAAAATACATGTTTGAAACAACAGATTATATTTTATATACACAATTTACAATTTCTTTGTTTGTAATGTGTGCAAGGTATAGAGAAAAAGTTCTTTGCTGTTTCGGAAATGTTCAATGTCTAAAAAGTTGTCTGCCTTTGATTAAAAAGGTTGAATTTAACTTAGACAAAAGAATTTCTATGAAAAATATTCAGTGAAAAAGTTTGTTGTGTAAATTTTCTAATCTCTCATAAAGGAAGTTTGTTTCTTTGGCGGCACATAATTCCCGTGTGTATCTTTCGCGTGTGTGAGTCTCAAATGCGATGAAAATTCGTTTACTATTTCTATTTATAGTTTTCTTAACAACGAAACCGGCTCCACGGGGCTTGGTAGCTGTTGCAAACTTTTCTGAGAAATGCATGGGCGAATGTTGTATTTTTTAGCCAATAGGATTTCTTGAAACTTTTAAATTTGTATTTGAGAAAATTTTTTTTTTATGTCGGTTGAGCCTACTTTAGCACAAATTTCGACTGTTTTGTTATGGAAATTTCTCGAAGCTTATTTTTTTATTTAACAACTAATGAAATTCAAGAAAATGTCTGAAATTGAAATGAGGGTTACTAAATTACATTCCTTGCATAGAGCAATTTTTATCATGACAAATGAGGCAGATAATATTACTGCATGTTTCAATTATGAGAGATTTTTCTGTCCATAGAATATTGAATTTTCTCTTTTCGTCTGTTATTTTTTCTTTTCTTAGTATGATTAGATGCCATGACCAAATGTTGATTTTTTAAAAATATAAATTTAAAGTTAACTAAATAATTATGAATATAATTGGAATGTATTGAAAGTGATTTAAATTATTACGTTAACAAAAGAAATATATAGATATACGTATGTCTGTATTATCTACCTGAAATTAGAAATAAATAAATAATAAATTTAAATTAACCTCTTCTACTTGGCAATAGGTCTAGCCTCAAGTCATTAAAAATGCCTGACACTCTTTTTAAAAGGAGGCAAAATGAGTCTTCTTCCTTCATCCGCCTGATTAAAGGTCCCCATTCTTTATCACTAATGATATAACTGATCACTGATCCATCTTTTGAATTGATTTTTGAATCCTGGGTTTGAACTCGATATCCCTTGACATTGTAAAAAATGTTAAGAAATAAAACAAGCATTATACATCAAACCGTAAAATTATTGAAACTGAAACAATCAAAATGACAGACCATGCCCACACAATTTTTCATTGGCCAGTTTAAAATTGTCACCAATTATGTCATTACCCCATTAAAATGTATCCTGTTACGACATTAAAGTGTGTTTATTCGCTGTCACATTAACAGCAAATTTGACGCAAGGTTGGTTTAACGTGGGAGGTTCAAGTCTGAGGACTGCACCACATGACCCAGAGCCAAAAAACCGTAAGCTAAATAATTTCTGTTTAGCTCTGTCTCTTGCCTTACGCACCAGCTGGTGTGTCCCAGCAATTGCTCCTCTTCTCCTTTTACTACAATGGTGAAGTGAACCTATTCGCACAATCTGAGAATAATTCTCTCGACATACGTTACTAAAATAAATTAAGATATGCCTAAAGATTTTAGGGTGCAGTGGGCCACGAGAAAATATTAAGTGGGCCGCAGTGAGGCTAACGGGTTGTGGGTTGGACGTCCCTGGCCTAAACATTTATTGACATAAAAAAAAAATTTTAGGCCTTGGTTTTCAGCAGCGCTATTGCTGAAGGACTTTTCTCTCTCCTCAACGACCTTTTTTTAACTGGCATTTTAAAACATCTGTAGGGAGACAATCATTGTTTTTCCTTGGACTGGCTGTGGGACTTTTGACATCACGTGTCTGTGGGTCACGTGTGAATTCAGTCCCTTACAAAACTTTATTTTTAGAAGTTTTGCTTTCGTTCGTTGAACAGTTAACACCTTCCCAATATCCTAAAGTCCACCCATGTGAAGAACAGACTTATGTAGAGGACCGTGCGGGGTGTGAAGATGAGTATGATAAGAAGAGGAGATATCTCTGGGTTAAGATTTCCTGCTGGCCGTTCCCGCTACATATGAATGTTGGACTATAATGGAGTCCACAGAAGATAAAGGAAACAAACACGATCGATATACATGTACAAAACAATTATATATATTATTAACAAACATTAATATACAGAGACATGAAAAAGTTACAAAGGGTGTTTGTATGGAAAATTATGTGCGTGTGTTGAATGTCCGTACGGATGTGTATTTTGTTTTAGCGTGTTCCCAGAATATGGGAAACGCTGTTTGTATGAGAGTTCACATATTGGAAAGTAAAATGAGAAAGTTTTTTATACCTCGCCTCACACGCGAGGTTGCGGCCCAAGGCCTAAGTCGAGATAGCTGGCCGCACGTGTGCGTAAGCAGGAAAAGAGAGAGAGAGAGAGAGAAGGGTCAGCCAGTATTAGACTCGTGGGAGAGAGACCCCTATTGAAGGGTTAGGAAATGAGGAGGAGATAACTCCGACAAGACATTACGACGTTCACTGCTTTTTGTTGAGCGGAAAAGCGACTTCAGGTCACCAATTTCGGCGAGACACTTTATTTCACAATGTCAGGAAAACCAGAGAAAGTAAGACATTTGGGTTGATCTTTTTTGCTGTACCTCAGTTCAGACATGCTTTTTCTTGGAGCAATGCGTACATTCATCTGATTTGGCACACGTGCTGATCGTTATATTTTTGTGTAATATAACACATACTTATTAAATTGTGTGTGGGTGTTTATCTCGTCTTTCATTTCCGTTTATTCAGTGTTTGTGTATTAATAGATGCACTAATGCTAATATTAGTACCTGATGTG
The DNA here is from genome assembly GCA_964036315.1 of Acanthosepion esculentum. Classification (NCBI taxonomy): domain Eukaryota; kingdom Metazoa; phylum Mollusca; class Cephalopoda; order Sepiida; family Sepiidae; genus Acanthosepion; species Acanthosepion esculentum. Next base: position 6,658,567 of record OZ038503.1, read on the forward strand.
TGGGAAACTATAAAATATATTTCCTTGCACCAGATTACCGGTAAATTATGACGGGCAAATATAAAAATATATTAATACATCCAGGAAAATCACAAATAGGATTAATCATTTGATAAAAAATAGATTTCATAAAAATTTGAAAATGTCAGAGAAAGATAGAGAGAAGGGGAACGAGAGAACACGGCAATAAAGTTTTATTTCAGTTTTAAATTTCTAAGCATTCTGTAGTCGTTTATACACAAACGAAGGAAATAAATAGAGAAGAGGCTCATTCTTGCTGGTCTATCAATTATACAACAGATGTGTCTTTCTTTATCAATTTGTGACAGACCAAACAAAACTTTCCGTTTTAATCACGTAGATGTCGACTTAAGCAAAAAGACTTATATGGCTACGTTAACAACGCAACTCAGTTTAATTTTAATAACATGAAATGGTAGAAGCAGTCAAAGATTTAGTATTTGTTTGTTTTGTGCATAATTATTATAAAAACGGAAAAGAACAGATTATGTAATAAATATTTGCTTGAATGCGCTTATTAGAAGTGTGTGCGTGCGCGCATGCGTGTGTGTGAACGCGTTAGTAGGAAAAAAACTGATCTTGATTGAAAAAGACATTTAGTCTAGACTCGACAACAGTTTAACTACGTTTTCCTTGGTGGAGGTGGTGGGGGATAGGAAGTTAAAAAGTTGATCACGTGATCAGCTGCTGTCAGTTATGCCCCAAAAAGCTGACTAGCGACGTGGTGTTTTTATATTCATTTTAGTAGAAATTTAATTTAATTTAACAATACCGAAAAAAATACGTACTCTTTTTTTGAATGAAGATGAATGAACTGACTGAAAATTGTGACGGAAAAGTGAGTGAATCGGTTAAAATACATAACGTCTTCATGTATGATGTCCAACATTCATATTTCTTAGTATATAAATGCGTCATAAAGCTGAAGTGAAAAGGGATTATTAGTGGGTGTGTACAAGTGCGACACTGAGATCCGTAGACGTACTGGGATGGCCAAGGACACATTCCAAAAGATGAACAAAGTACGTATTACGAAACAGGAGGATTTCTTTGGTAACAAAGAAAAGAATACTGAGCTGTTACGTGACATATGTTCTTCTTTACGGCTGCGAATTTTGGACGATTTCCTCAAGGATGAAGAAGAGACTCGAGGCGACGGAAATGTGTTTCTACAGAAGGATGCTAAGGATATCATGGACCGAGCGTTTGAGCAACGATGAGGTCTTAGAGAGGTTGCAAACAAGGAGGAGGCTTATACTTAACATCAGAAAGAGGCAGCTGAAGTTTCTGGGACACATAACGAGGAAGGAGGGGTCTGGATAATCTGATACTCACCGGGCGAATAGAGGGAAAGAGAGACAAGGAAAAGCAGTGCGTAACATAACAGAGGACCTTGAGCAGGTGGATGACAATGTGGTCTGGGGGAGGAAGCAGAGGAATGAACTTGCTGAGAGCTGTAATGGATAGAGGGAGAAGTGGAGAGCCACGATCGCCTACGTCCTGAAAAGACATGGCACATGAAAAGAAGTCGTCCATTAACTCTCCCACTATTAATTAGTTTAATTCGTGACTCATTCACGTCTACCATACTCCTCTTACCACAATAATTCATTCTTCGTGCTTCCATACATTCCATTCATCGTAATGTCGCATTTGCTTCAAACTGACCATAAGGAATTTTATTTTACAATGTAAGCGTCGATAAGATGGCGGGAGCATAGAGAAGGTTCAATATGGCTTCAACCATTCGCATTCTTAGCATTCTTCCGATTTGGGGGAGTGAGTAAATTTCTCTCACTTTACCGTAAACAAGAAGTACATACACTGATAAACAAAGACTGGAATAATTTAAAAAGCTAGTTTAATTCGTGACTCATTCACGTCTACCATATTGCCACAAGAATTCATTCTCCGTGCTTCCATACATTTTATTTTACTATGTAAGCGTCGATAAGATGGCGGGTTCAATATGGCTTCAACCATTCGCATTCTTAACAGAGGAGGGTTTTCCGATTTGGGGGAGTGAGTAAATTTCTCTCACTTTACCGTAAACAAGAAGTACATACACTGATAAACAAAGACTGGAAGAATTTAAAAAACTTGGCGGGTTCAGATACAAAATGGAAAGAGGCGTCATTGATCATAGAAAGGAATGACGAAGTAGAAGTTTCATTTATACACTAAAAGAACATGGCCGCTGTCATAACCAGCGGAAATTACCGTAAAGAACCTCGTTTGATATGTGACCATTAAAAACCGGCTGATTCTGAATTCTTTCATGCACACAAAACCAACTACTGAAGATCTGAATTTTATATACTTAGGTGTCTTCTTCTTTTATATGCTGTTCCCTTCAGGACGTGGGTAATTCACCACGACTTCCTATCTTTTGTAGATCTAAGCAGGGTTTGTCCCCTAACTATATTTTCTACTCACTTTTCTATCGTCTATTTGCACAAACTTGTTAGATAGGTTACTCTGTTTGTTTTTATATCCCTTTTGTATTCGATATGCCTGAAGTATCAAATTCTTCATTTCTGCATTCCGTGTCACAGAAATGTCAACTTTCTCTTCCTGATTCTATGTACAAGTTTTTTGGTTCCCATTTTCTTTAAATCTTCCTCGTTGCACACATGTTTCATCCATGGTATTCACAGCATTCTTTTGTGGAATCATATATATGTTGCTTCAAGTCTCCTCTTCATTTGAGAGAAAATTGTCTTGGATTCACTGTCATATAGGAGGATATATATAGCGGTTCCGCACTCTTTTTTTTTGGGGGGGGGGTCTAATGAAATTTCCCAATTTCTTAATAGTTTGTTAAGCATATAGAAGGCATCATTCGCTTTGCCAATGTGGTTTCGGGTCCTTTATAGCTCTTATTAAAGTTAGGCATTTCACCCCCTCCAATCCCTGTTCTGTCATCCATTAGGCTCGTTAGGTGGGTTATTTGCTGTTTCCTCGGTCTCTTTCGCCGTCAATATGTCTTGCGAGTATAAAGTCCTCTTTACTATGTATCCTCGAAATTTCAACTCTCTTTATGATTCTAACTATAAGTATCCTATCTACTTCCATTTTGTCGAATATTTTCTCTTTATTCTAATGTACAACTAGCAGCATGACCCGGCGTTGCCCGTGCTTGATTAAAAAATCGTACGACTCATACAGCAATCGCTATCACTTGACTTAAAATATTTTTGCCCTTCCTTGCCTTTAAAGGAGTTCCCTTTGCCGTGCTGATGTTGCTACATGTCTTACTTCTTGCCTATCTCACACTGCGATTTTTTTTCTAAGCTCTATACTAAACATTAAATCTGTTACGAAAAAAGAACTAAACAAAATGAACACAAAACGATCAGCTTTAAAACTTGTAACTGGAAAAACCGAATGAAAAAAAAATGTTAACAACAAATACTTTTTCACACCGGACACAGTTCTGCGGAATCAGAATCAACGTTGAGTTTAAGCTTAATGAGCCAATTGGAGTAAAGTGCCATGCAGATTTAAATTTTTCCCACTTGTGACGAATGCAGCTATCGATTTTTTTTGCATGCTAGCATGCTAGTTAACATTCGTGTCAGTCAGCTGTTGGCTCTCACGCTGGCCAATAGAATCTTCCTGCCTATTCGTGGCAGCCAGCTATAGGCTCTCACTCTGGCCAGTTGAAAATGGCCGCAAACTACATGAAAACTATCGTAGAAGCATGAAAACAATCGATTATTTCCACTATCGATGGGAGTTGGGAAATGCAAAGTCGGTCTTGGTCTTTCCGCTAACTTGGAGCATGTGCATGTAAATTTTGGTGCAAATCCGTCGAAAATTACGGCCGTGCATTCGTTACACACACGCACACATCCTGCCCTTTATAGATAGAGATTGATGGTGTTCTCTGCATCTTTCTGTAGAACCTCATTACTGTTGGATCAAGTCTATTTTTCATCCGTGAAAAGATTGTTCAATATTCACTGCCTTATAGGAGGACCGATATTACATGACAGTTCAGTAATTCCTTGTTTGTCGCTCTCCTCTAGAATGACTATACGGTGATTGGATAGTGATCTTTATTTTTGATTGGTCAGAATAATGTCGACATTTAAATATTCTTGTGTCATGGTTATTTTTTTTACTAACATTTATGCAATAAAATAATACAATAGTTGCATAATCCATTTTATGGACTCCTGTCTAATGAATTGTTTTTTGATGAAATATATTTGTTGAAACTTAACAGAGACCTTGCTTAAGGTAAAATCTCTATCACAGTGTCAGGTTCACCTACGGTTTTGAATTGAGAGTTGTCCTTCTCCTAGGCTCATTACTAACCACATATGGTCAATCTGCCCTACTATTTAACCCATAGCTGGAGGGTGATGAATTCCTAATTTTCCCGATGGTAACTGAGTGTAACTAACTCGGCTGGAATTCGAACTCGGGTCTCCACTACACCACCCGCACATTCTATAGGATTTATGACTCGTTTTTTTTTCTTCTTGCTTGGTGGTTGGGGAATTTTTACACACGAACTAAAAATAAAATAGTATTGTTTTCTACAGACTTCCGACAGAAATAGTCATGTTTCTTGTTTCGTGTTTTCCTTGTCTCTGTTAACGTGGGCAGTTTGGTATTTAATGTGTCACAGTTATTTTTACTAATGAGAATGTTTGCTTTTAGAATTTACACTAAAAATAGATCAAGAATATCAGTGTCATAAATGTATTTTTTTAAGATTTGATTTTTTCCCACTTTCATAAAAACAATTGCTGTTATGTAAAACACTGCAAACTTCCTGTAATGTAAATATTATCAAAACCTATCACAAAATAGTATTTTTTCTTTCACGTTTTACCGCATTACAACGATCAGTGTACTTGCAATGAGAAACACATTTTTAATTTTAAATTAAATTGCAAAGAAACTACAGAAACTCCTATAGATAGTAAAGTGATAAGAAGAGATTAAACATCAAATGTAAGAAGGCAGAATGTAAGTGTAAGCGAAAGATGCATTCAAAAAGCTAAGCAAAGTAGTAAGAAACAAAAAAAAATCATTAGAAATTTAAAAAATGAAGAAAAACAGAAATTTCAAATCAGTTACATATCACCCAAATAGTACAAATATTATGTCCGGATATGAGGGATTCCTGATATGTGAGATTCCGGATATGAGGGATTCCTGATATGTGGGATTCCGGATATGAGAGGGTCCTGATATGCGGGATTCTTGAGATGTGGGATTCCGGATATCAGGGATTCCTGATATGTGGGAATTCGGATATGAGGGATTCCTGATATGTTGGATTCCGGATATGCGGAATTCCTGATATCTTGGATTCCGGATATGAGGGATTCCTGATATGTGGGATTCCGGATATGAGGGATTCCTGATATGTGGGAATTCGGATATGAGGGATTCTTGATATGTTGGATTCCGGATATGAGGAATTCCTGATATCTTGGATCCCGGATATGAGGGATTCCTGATATGTGGGATTCCGGATATGAGAGATTCCTGATATGTGGGATTCCGGATATGAGTGATTCCTGATATCTTGGATTCCGGATATGTGGGAATTCGGATATGAGAGATTCCTGATATGTGGAATTCCGGATATGAGGAATTCCTGATATGTTGGATTCCGGGTATGAGTGATTCCTGATATGTGGGATTCCGGATATGAGTGATTCCTGATATCTTGGATTCCGGATATGTTGGATTCCGGATATGTGGGAATTCGGATATGAGGGATTCCTGATATGTGGAATTCCGGATATGAGGAATTCCTGATATGTTGGATTCCGGATATGAGGGATTCCTAATATGTGGGATTCCGGATATGTTGGATTCCGGATATGTGGGAATTCGGATATGAGGAATTCCTGATGTGTTGGATTCCGGATATGAGGGATTCCTGATATGTGGGATTCCTGATATGTGGGATGCCGTATATGTGGGATTCCGGATATGTGGGATTCTGGATATGAGGGATTCCTCATATGATGGATTCCGGATATGTGGGATTCTACTGTATTATCTTTTCACGTTTTTTTACATTAAAATGATCAGTGTACTTGTAATGAGAATCAATTTTTTAATTTTAAATTCTGCGCCTCTTATAAGTTTTGCCGAGAGAGAATCTACCGAAACTGCTATGGATAGTAAAGGAAAGTTAAAAGAATGGATTAAACATCAAATGAAAGAAGGCAGAAGATAAAGTTGTGGGAACTTTGAATTGGAAACACAAAAATGAAGTAAAAAAATATATATATATCTAGGAAGTGTTTTAATAGAGGACGAAAAATACATCGAAATCCGAAGGCTCATTGGTTTGTTTTTTATTCGTTTTACGGCATATCAACACCTCAATGGGTTATTTAATGCCGACAAGATTTTTATTGCTGGTAATATTTTTTTTCAAAAATCTATTACTGGTGATAATTTTTTTTTTCAAAATTCATTGCTGCTAATAATTTTTAACAAACATGTATTGATGATATAACCTATTTTTATACTTTCATAGTACTTTGACCCCAGTTTGGGGGTTAACTATTCGCCCATAGCTGGGTGGACCAGAGAACATCAGCAATTAAGAGGCGGTTCTACGCTCCCCAAAACCTCCTGATCAGAGGCCTTGCTGTTGGATGTAATTTAGCGTCTTACCCAGGACGTGGATGTAGTTTAGCGTCTTACCTACGACATCCGAAGGCGCATTGGGATAGCGAAAGATGCCTTCCAAAAGCTAAGCATAGTATTAAGAAACAGGAAAATTTTCGTTAGAAACAAAGAAAATAGTGATGAACTGTTAAGTAATATCGGTCCTTCTATATGGTAGTGAATGTTGAATCATGTCCTTACAGACGAAGAAGACACAACAAAAGTATGCTTCTACACAAAGGCGCTAAGAATACCATGAACTGAACATGTGAGTAACGAGGAAGTTTTAAATAAAATGGAAACAAAAAAGATGTTTATACTTAGAATCAGAAAGAGACAATTGAAATTTCTAGGACATATAATGAGGGAAGGGGGCTTGGAGAATTTGACACCCACGGTGGATTTTGAAGGCAAGAGGTACAGAAGAAAGCAGCAAATAATTTACCTAACGAGCTTGTGTTAATGGATGGCAGGACATGGATTAGGAGAGACCATCAAAAAGACACATTTTACTAAGAATTACAAAAGACAGGAAAAAGATGACTGAATAAACTTGCAAGTGCTTTTTTTACACTCACAAAACATATTGACGGCAAAAGAGATCGAGGAAACAGCAAATAACCTATCCAAGTCATCTAATGGATGGCAGGACAAGGAGTGCTTACTAAGAGTTACAAAAACAGGAAGAAGAAAGATGACTAAATAAAATTGCATGTGCTTTTTTCATATTTTATCTGAAATGGGGCTGAGTTTAATTCCAGAATCAATCAAAATATTTATACATTTACTTCTATGATTCTTTCAGTTTATTTCAGTTAATATAATCTAAAATATCCCCAAAAACAAAAAACAAAAAAATTGAAAACTGAAAAAAAAAAAAAACATGCCAAAAGATATTTTCTTAGGTTGAATTTAACTTCTTGTTTTTTTCTCATACATATTGAAGTCATTTGGTTCTATGTTGAGATTATTACAGACATATATAAAGTATTTTTTATTGATTTCAAAACCATATTACCGTTGTGGAATTTCCCGTTTCGGAAAACGTGACTGGAATCTTCTATTGAAGGAATTTTGCTGACGTCACAATTTTCTCGGCTTAACAACAGGCAGTCGCCTTGACCCTTCAACATTTTCGGCGACATACCGATGTGATTTCTCTTGGTGGCCTGAGGGTTAATGACATCACGTCTCTCTCTGCCAACCAACACCCAGCGCTTCTGATGATATCCATGTTTAGAATGAGGACCCTGCGTGGCTTATTTAAGGAGTTCAAAAACCTCATGAGAAGTAGTCGAATATTACTCCCCTCTGGGATATTGTCGCTTCCGGCTTAAATTCCTACCTCTATCAGAAAAGTTAACAACTCCGGATTCAACCCAAACTTATTACTAGTAAATTTCAGAGACATTGTAGAGGACCGGGTGTATTTACGAGTTGTTAAATTAGGAATACGTACACTTTATTTCCTGCGAGAAGAAAGTTCAACTACAAAAAGATGGCGGACTCAAATTTAGTCCAACCGAAGATGTAAAGAAAACAAACAAGACCGATATATATATATATATATATATATATATATATATATATATATGTATATTGGCACCTGAAAATTAATTTCGGTTGAGCTCTGTGGGAATGAAGCGTGGGTTTGTAAACAGTGACTATTAAAGGTAATATAGCATGACTCTTCGGCAGAATTGAGTCACTGTCAGTCACTGTGTGTTTATCTAAATCTAAAAATAAATACGCTAAAATTCACCTTCATCCCTGCCGTGTGCCGACGGCTTAGTGGTAGAATTTCCGACTGACGCCAATTCAGTCGGGTTTCGATACTAGCTAGAGGCAACCGGACGTCTAGCCACACTGATGAGCTGTGATACAGCGAAACAGCCTGTCAGTGGATGACAATATATATATATATATATATATATATATATATATATATATATATATATATATATATATATATATATATGTTGAAAATGTGGAAAAGACAAAGCAAAATCCGAATATGTAAGTTTACTGTTTTTTATTTTGTTTTTGTTTTTGTTTTTGTTATTCTGTCGACGTCAGACGTTTCGGTCAAATAGACCTTCCTCAGGACATGGTTAATGGAGACATTTATATTAGATTTAAGTTAGATGAAGAGACGATATATACAGGACTAGTCAGAAACAGAAAAACTGAAATTCTAAAAAAACAAAATAAAAAACAGTAAACTCACATATTCGGATTTTGCTTTGTCTTTTTCACATTTTCATCATACCGTCGGATGTACATCCACACATTTGCTTACATATATATATATATATATATATATATATATATCAACAAATATATGTATTAAACAACACAATTTAACAATGGACATAGACATTAACATTTGTGTGTGTGTGTGTGTGAACATTTGTGTTTGTTCTTTGGTGAATGTTCGTACCTACGTGTACGTGTGTATAATTTTCATGGCGTCTTCCCAGAAGTGGGGAGACGCTATCTTCTAAGAGAACTTACATTGTAGGTGTGTCCGCTGAAATGAAGAAACGAAAAAGAGAACGAGGCAAGAAGTCGCCCAGTGTTTATAGTGTAGGGAGAGTGACTCCTAGTGACAATTAGAAAATTAAAGAGGAGCTAACTCCGACAACACTAAATTCACAAACGCAGACGACTACTAAACTTCGAGAACCAAGAAACCCTTCATTCAAATACAACACGCTACGGAACGAAGTGAAATATAATTTCTCTTTTTGTATCTCGTTTTTATCTTTGGGCTATTTACCCTTTTTATGTAAATTAACAACGTCGACTATTAATGCATTTGTGTACATGTGTTCGGGAATTCTTTTTTACAACCATGTGTTAATATTGTTCTTATTTCAAAATATGTTTCTGGCCCTCAAGGTTAATTAGATTTATGTTGCGTTGTTTCTAATGGAAGGGAAAAGTTTTCTTTTTTTTTTATAATTTTTGTAATGTTAACGAACACTCGTTGTCACTTTCGGAATGCTCGTTGTGATAGAGCCTTTGTAATCGCAGATACAACTATAGTACGCCGTTGAACAATGCTGGTGTCAGACGCCTTTGAATAACACTCGCACTAATAGTACTTGCTCGATAATACTCGCTCGAAAAGTAACCACCGTATTGATCCGAATAGAGAAATAGTATAGTGAATAAAGTAGGGAATAGCGGTCCGTATAGTAATAGACGATGGAGTAGAAATAGCGACCCGAATAGTAATAGAGGATAGACTAGAAATGGAGATCAATCTAGACGTCACGCGACTTCCTATGTATGCGTTTCTTCTATGGTCACGTGTTCAGCTTTAATTCAATAATGGGATCGCCTGTATTTGCTCACTGGCGATCTATGTTCATACTCAAGTGTCGGCAGTGATACTTTATTCCTATATCGTCTTTTATTTATTTCATTAATTTTGTTACTGGCCTAAACTTTCATATTTACGCTCCACAATGCACTGTGTATGCCCAGGATAACTCGTAACGGTTGCAATAGACTTTTATGGTTATTCACCCATGCCTTCAGTGTCATGTGTATCCCTGTTGTTGTTACATCTCTTCCCCCACCCATCCATACACACATATGCTTTTATCTCTCAAATGTGTATTTGTCTTCAGACAAATAAATGAGATGCCTGTTCCCGGGGATTCCAAACCTGTGGCAGAACCTCCTCCATTGCACCAGGGAGGCGGGGTAGAACGTCGACGCATCGCTACGTTTGTTGGGGGGCGGGGGGGTGGCTGTGCAATTTTGGGTCTAAGCCCATGTGCGCGCGTTTGCCCTACACGTAACAACGCTAGTCGCCCGCTGGCGGGACTGCAGATGACAACGCCAGCGGTCATCTGGCGGCAGCCACCGGCGACCCAACGGCGAGCCACTAGCGGTCCGCGAGTGATAATATTGTCGAGATGAAGACGTCGGCGGTCCGACAGCGGTAAACGCTAGTGGCATGCCACCCCGTGGCAGTTTGGTGGCTTGCGTGTATGGCCCCACTTTAACCCGGCCTTGTGCCATATCCCGTCCTCGTTACGGTCGAGTAAGTGTATGATTTCAAATTCATCAAAGACTTCTGCTTTTTTTAACTAACATAATCACTAAGAAGATACACAGCATTGAATTTCTAGAGTTTTCATAAGTGGAGGGTAACAGATGTAAAAAAAAATATTTTTATTATGACTTTCAAAAAAAATAAACATATTTAAAATAATTTCAATCATTTGTGAATAGTTTCTGATTAAAATCCGAAATTTTTTTATTTTATTTTTGCAAGATCTTCTAAATTAATGCCTGTCCCTACAAAAAATGCGCTAAAATTTGCTATGCTATTAGTGACGCCAACGTAAAGAGATACAAAATTTTTTAATCAAATGTTAGAATATTCTAAAAAGGTTGGAAAAATTTAATAAAATAATCTAAAAATACTTTGGTCTTTCCTCTTAATAATAACATAAACATTTTGACGATAAAACTTCGTTTTCATCAAGTTTAAGGTCGTTTTTTTTTATCATTATGCCCTTTTTTTGCGATTTCGTAGAGATCCCGAAGTAAATACAACAAAAATACAAAATGTAATTATTTACCCTCTGCCCCACGCAGTAAGATGTGGCACAAGGCTGAGTTTTAAAGTGGGCTATTCCCTATAGACCAAACAATAACGGAGTCAGTTCCCTCGTCTGGGGATACCCTCTGACATAAGCTAAGTAAATTACAAAGTGTATGTGATCTCCTCCTCTCTAAGCTACAAGAGGAAATCTTGTTACGGGGATTATAACTGTGGCAGCGCCTTTCTTATTTTACTAAAGAAAGAGGGTGGGTGGATACCGACGTTAGCGTGACATGAACGTCAGCGTCACGGGAAATGAGCAATTCGTATGAACATCCCACATAAAAGCGTCATTGTATATCACATCCTGTCACCGTGGAGAGAGGTAGGTAGTAAAAACCGGAAACATTTCCATTATGTTTCCTGATTTGTAAAAAAGGAGAAAGAACAAAAATAAATAAAAAAAGAGTCTGTTAAAAATTCTACGTTAACACCTCAGAAAAACGTACTTTCACAGTCTATTCACTTTAAATTTCACTCGAGTCCTGCGTCAACAGATTTATTCAGCCAAACCAAAAGTATTTCCGGGTTATTTTAGAATTATAAAATAAAAAAAAGTAACATATTCATGAATGTATTCATTCACATAATTAATTTGTAAAAGTTTGATCTTTACATTTCGAAATTCTTTTTTGCGCTATTTCGTTTTAAAATATGGAGATGGACTTTTTTTTTTTTAAAAAAAAAAAATCATTTAAGCTTTATTTTCATTTGTTTTAGTGAGAATATTTTCTATTTTTTAAGTGACTTCAATTTTTTAATGTTTCAACAACAAAAAAGACACTCTTCTCCCACGTTTATTCAAAGTCACGTTTTTTAGATCGCAGTTTTTCCAGTCTCAGTTCATTTACACTCAGGCACCAAAATTAAACTTCAAAAAGACAAGCAAACAAAGAAATAGCTTCAAGTTTATAAAGAAAAAAAGAAAGAGAGAAAAAGTTAGTATCGAATGGACAATGAAGGATGAATAGCTTGTATTTTTGTTACTTTGCCATCGTTTTTTCATTGATTGTATTAATTAGCCTGATTCTCATATAGGTCATAAAACATTGACGGATGAAGGGGCCCGGTAATCCTTTATCAAAAATCAAAATGATTATATCGTGATAAATCAAGATTTCGATTGTAGACATTTTTGTTGAAATTTGTTGCTTTAAGAAACAGTTCTGTGCTAATTACTAACAATGACATAATTATTAAATAATAGTTTCAAATATTGCTTCTTCATTCAGTATTTTTAGAGAAATAGCTGTGTGAATGCGGATTTTTCAATACAATAGTTTAGTATCTGAATTTGAATTCTAGGAATGCAGATTGAGTTATTCGATATTTTAATTTTGTTTATTTCAAAAATACCAATTCTTAAAAAAAAATTTGTACTTCTTAAAGATTTTAAAAATCCATTGACTTTTTTTTTTTTGACTTGATAACATATTCGAATAAGGATTTTTAATTCATTTTGAACACAAATGTTTTACATTATTTTATGATGATGAAAATTGAAATTAAACGAGGAGAGAAACCGTTTTTATTCTGAAAAATTTTCACGTGGCAGAAACGATTTATTTTTAATTTCTCTTTCAGTCGACATGTGCCCCGACTAGCACGTGTTCAAGACTAAAAACTTTTCTTTCGATTCATTCATTGCTACCGGCATTTTAAGAGGAGCTCAGCGGACACATATTTGCAATCATTCATTTCCTCTGCAAATAAATGGTATTGAATTGAAATTATAATGGAACTGGAATTACGTTTTCGCTTCTCGCATATTTTCACGCACGCACACACACACACACACACACACACACACACACACACACACACACACACACACACACACACACACAATGTTAATGAATATATTAGAAAATACTAATTATTATTTTTATTTATTTATATATTTTTTTTATAATTTCATTTTTCAGCCAACAGGAGACGTGAAAACCTAGATCTGCACTGGAAGCAATGAGTCATCATCGTTATTTATTAGGGAAAAAATTAACAAGTTTGTTTCCATTCTTTGCGATTGTAAATTGAGTTTAAAATTAGGTACGAAATTTTTAAAGATTTTTTTTGTCAGTCTTAAAATAAAATCAATATATTTTTTAATATTATATAAAGATAAACGGCTTGAATCTCTTTTTTTTCTGTCTATATTCGTATCTCTGGATTGAATAGCAACAATATCATCATCATCATAATCATCATGCTATCGACATGATCATATTCATAACTGTATAATTAATAAAACACATTCCCACGGAAGATTTCGATAAACTTTCCAAATATAAGGATCTTGAAATAGAAATTACAATTACAAAGATGTGGTTCTTCTTAAGCAAATCGTTATTATTTCAGTTCAGTAGTTGTCGAAACATTCGGGATTTTAGAAGAATTAGTACACGTGCGTGTCAATAATTCTTCTTAAAATCCCAGGAAATCCATTCTTTATCTGAAGTAAAAAAGAAAAAAAAGAGGAAGGTGAAACTGTGTGAACCAAGAAAAAAACCTTTCAATAATTTCCTAAGAGAAACCTTTCTATATTTCAAGTAAAAGATTTGGTAAATAATTGTATCAAACTACAAATAAACAAAATAACGGCAAAAAAACAAAAAGCCTCTGAAATGAACTGCTGTTCTCAAAAGCTAGAAGCAATTATCGTTGTTAATAATTAATAATAAGAGTTCTGAATTTTAGAGTAATCCAAACTAAAATATTAACAACTAGAAACAAATACGATTGTGACAAAAAATAAACAGAAACCATTGTCCGAAAAATTGATCTTTCTTTATTTTTTTTCTTTCATCTCCAATATTTTCCCTGGAGTTTAAAAATGGATTTTTATTTTTGAAAGCTCTGCTTTACATAATTTGTGCTAAAAGTATTAAGCAAAATAAATTTTCTCAGAAGTAAGAAACCGTAAATAACTTTAATGAAAGATTAAGAAATATTTTCCATACAGCGAAATATTTTCAATTCCTCGAAGCAAATGTTAATTTTATTTGGCAAAGTATGGTAGCACATATTAATCAAAATAAATTACTTTAGCATTTTGTTTGATTTTGAATAAAGATTATAAAAACAAAACAAAAACTGACTCAGTTTATTTATTTTCAATCTTAAACTAATATAGTATAGTGGTGTGGGGCTTAGGGGTTTGAATGAACAATTGATTTACTCACGCCAAGAAGATTAATGAAGAATGATAGTAATGAGGAAACATACGGGTCATTTTAACAAAACAAGATAAAGAGTTCATAGTGGTGTCAGTAGCTCGTTTCCGGAAAATAAATCAGAATTCCGTAGTTTTAAACGTATTGTCATCAAGAGGAAATATTCATGGAACAGATTAAATGATCTCGTACAAAAATAATATTCAAAATTAAGACAAAGATAAGAGAGTTTGTTGGTCCTTGAAGGGATATATGGTTTGAATACGTTCTAAAGTAGCCGGAGAGAGATAGTTTGAAATAATTAGCTTTCTTGGATTGTCGAGAGAAAGTTCTTTGAAGTGTCGCGTGCTGGTTAGAGGCGGATAATATAACCGGCGAGTAATTTTACACTACCGATTACTTCAACGCTGGTCACGAGAAACTGAAACAAAACCTTTCACATGACTTCAGACACTTTTTGATTAATTTAATTTTTCTCATTTTATATCAAATAGAATATTGTGTTAGCTCGTTATTTTCTTTTCTTCTTCTCGATTGACAGACAAATTTCTGTGAAGGCATTGGTCCAAAAACAATTTCACATAGACTTGCGAATTCATTTCCTTCTTCTTCTCAGCTCACCGGTCAATTTCTGTGAAGGTAAGGTTTTCATTGGTCCAAAGAAAATTTCACATAGGGTCGCGAATTACTTCCCTCCTTCTTCCTCAGTCCTCCAAATTTGAATGGAGTGAGTGAAGGGAGTTATTATTATTTCGCACTTATTACAATATCCGCGTTAGAGTTCCAATTCCAGTTGGGTTCGTTATATTTACTTACGCGCAAATATGCTTAGGAAAGGTTTGAATCCACCTCTTCTCCTCCGGCTATAGATTAATTAGTAAGACTTCTATCACTGAAAACCATTATTATCTAAAAAAAAAAAAGAAACAAAAAAAACAAAAAAAAAAACGTGCGTACAAAATATTTAGATTTCGACATTAAATAACTCATATGTCGCTAAACAAAAACAATTAACCAAAATTATTTAAAATGTTCGTAGAAATTCTCATGTGTCTGATATTTTTTTAAATTCACACATTTTTATAAATAGCATTGCGCAAAGTTTACAGAAGTAAAAGGAAATACTAGCAATGTAGTGAAAGAGATAATGAGTTACCTCGAAAAAAGAGTTCGTGTTTTGTGTGCGATCTGCCGAAGAAAAATTACCAAAAAGTACTTCGCAAAAATCTACTTTAAGGACCAGAATCTATGCTAATGTTCTTCCCTCCCCTGAATTGCGTGACCAATCAGAAAGATCTGTAGCGGACCGTGGGGTGATAGATGTGAAGAGATATCAAAAGGTTAAAATTTCCTGCTAACCGGTCCAGCTACGTGGGAATGTTGGACTTTAATTAAGTCCAAAGAAGACAAAGAAAACAAACAAGACCGATATATATATGGGTAGACAAATATATATATTAATAACAAGTTACACAAAGACATGAACAGTTACATAGTGTTTGTATGGAGAAATTATGTGTGTGTGTTGTGAGTGTTCGTACGTACGTGTATTGTTCTTAGCGTTTTCCCAGAATTTGGGAAACGCTGTATCTGTGAGAGGTCACATTGGCATTCGTTGAAAAGAGAGATTTACCTCCACACGAGGTAGCAGCCCAAGGCCTAAGTGGAAAAGAGAGATTTTACCTCGTCTCCACGCGCCGTGGCGGCCCAAGGCCTAAGTCGAAAAGAGAGAGAGAGACGAAGGGTCAGCCAGTATTTATAGCCAGAGGAGAGAAACCCCTGTTGAAGGATTAAGGAACTAAAGAGGAGTTAACTACGACAGATCTCTCGGTGAACAAAAGCCGTTGTTTTTCGCTTATGCGGGATTAGATTTTCTGAGCTTGGTGGACGAACACGCGATTTTGCTGTTGATATGTGAATGTTGGATGTGTGACCCGATTTTGTCTTTTCTACGTTGCCTGTTGGACTGTTACGACGGACTATCATTTGAACTGTGATTTGGCTACAAGTGTTGCGGTCGAGAGACAGAAGAAACCTATTGCAGGCATTTATTGCTACTATAAGTTAACAGTTTTTTTTTCCTTCTTTTTCTTTTCTTTACAACTACAAGCAAGAAGTTTCAGCCGTCGATTAGGCTTGATTTCTATACATTTCGCTTCCCTCTTGTAGAGGACCGGGGGGTGAATATGAGGATGAAAATCTCTGAGCTAAGACTTCCTGCTGGCCGGTCCCGCTAAATAGGAATGTTGGACTTTGATGGAATCCAAAGAAGATAAATAAACAAACAAGACCGATATATATGTACAAACAAATATATATTAATAACAAATAGATTAATACACGAATTACAAATACATTGAAGACATGAATAAAATGTTACAGTGTCTGTATGGAAAGTTGTGTGTGTGTGTGTTGTATTTAGCGTGTTCCCAGAATATGGAAAACGCTGTATGTATGAGAGTTCACATATTGGTGTAAGTGGAAAAGAGAAAGTTTTATACCTCGCCTCTGTGCGAGGTTGCGGCTCGAGGCCTGAGTTGAAAAAGAGATTTTTCTATCACATCATCCCGCGAGATGGCCGCCCGAGGCGTAAGCCGGAAAAAGAGGAAGAGAGAAGGGTCAGCCAGTATTTATACACGTGGGAGAGAGACCCTTGTTGAAGGGTTAGTAAATGAGGAGGAGATAACCCGATACTCTTTTGGTAAATGTGATTTCTTGTCGTTTATTTGTATCAATGAGCTGGCATTTCTTTTTGTGCTGACTGAACACAACCTACTGAAAAATCACGCAGTTATCTGTTTTCAGGAGAAACAATCACGAAAGCCTTTGAATTTACGTAAATCAACAGCGATTGGTGAGAAATTCTTTCATATCTAATGATTTTTTTTTCTACTAAAACATTTTAAAATCTTTTTTTTCCCTGGTCCCTGCCGTTTTGATTATATAAATGTTGATATCGTTCTGTTCTGTTTTCTGAAATCTTCAAATGATACCTATTTTTAATAGCTTAATTTTGTTAAAATAGTTTCCGCTAAAATTACGGATTGATTTCTGCATAATTTTAATGGCTTGGCTTAGAAAGAGAAAAGAAATATCTTTGTTTTCTCCACTCTCCAACGCCCGCATTAGGCATTAGTATATCCGTGATATACTAACATCTAAACACATTCTAAAAATGAGTCGTGCAAAGAACCATTTTATATTCAGCGCTAGAATATAAATATATCATACAATAGGTTATACAGAAGCATAAAACATTCATCACGCAGAGAGAAAAAAGAAGAAGCATGCAGTATGGGTAAGAGCAATGATGAAGAAGGTCTTTGTAATGCTTTTAGGAAGGATACAGCCAGACTAGGTGATATCTTTTATGTTACTTATTTAGAACGAATGACATTAACTCATTGCCCTAGCCGCCGGTGGCTACCAAATGTGTCTCCCTCGGGAAATAATCAGCAACAGTCTAACATCACCCACAGGCTATCGTCATCAATGGGTGGTCACATGACATTTAGAGCCCTTTAGGATGTTAGTAAAAAGAGATATAACCGCCTTCAATATCCATACAATTTCTTTTATTAATAAATAAATCTGTCTATATTTCTAAGATGAGGTATTGTAAATATTTACACTATTTACATTGTTTCGACTGTTGTCCTCATCTTCGTTGCCATATTCAAGATGTTTCGACCGGGATCTGTCTATAATTGTTGGGACAATGTAAATAGTGCAAATGAAGTGTAAATAGTAAATAAATATATTAAAAATTAACAAATTTATACAAGTTATTCGTTTTCTCAAGGCTAACTTCTTTAGATGATTTGACATTTTGTGATAATTTTTATCACAATTACTCGAAATAGGAATACTCAGTTTATTATCTAAGTTAGAATTGATATATTATCGTATGTCTGTCTGGTATTATTTTTATCTGGTTGAAATTATCTAGTCAAGTTTTGTTATTTTTAACCTTAAAATATATATTTCAGCATAGGGCTTGGTTCTGTCTACAGATGCTTGAACATGCATATTATTATTTCAGTGGGGAAATGTTTTGGTAAATACTGTTCAACTTTGTAAAGCTTATAAATATTTATGCAAAAAGAAATTAGAAAACTCGTATCTCTCTCTTTCCACAACCTAGAACAAAGACATTTCCAACCAATGAGGCATCCGGATAGGAAATCTTTTGCTTTTGTGCCTGAATATATCTGCAACTGCATTTATTAAAATAAATGCAATTGTTGCATAATCCATTATAGGATCCTTGCACAACTCTTATTCAATGCGTTGTGTTTTGGCTAAGCACTGTAGTCGAAATCTAATAGAGATCTTGCTTAAGATATATTTATCAGGTTTGGATTCAGGGTTATACTTCTCCTAGACTGGTTACCAACCATGGCTATAGAGCACAGTCTGCTTTGCTATTTAACCCATAGCGGGGGAGATTGATTCATATCTTTTTCAGGGTTATCTGCACCTAAGTCAATATA
The DNA here is from genome assembly GCA_964036315.1 of Acanthosepion esculentum. Taxonomy (NCBI): domain Eukaryota; kingdom Metazoa; phylum Mollusca; class Cephalopoda; order Sepiida; family Sepiidae; genus Acanthosepion; species Acanthosepion esculentum. Next base: position 6,677,529 of record OZ038503.1, read on the forward strand.
ATGAAATCGACTGGAATTCGAACTCAACTCTCCGATGTCTTATACCGCACCAGCCGCACATCCTTATGTCTTAAGGGGGGAAAAAGCTGGAAAATAAGGTTGGATGAAAGAACTTAATTATTATTTTCAATCAGAAGGACAGAATTTGAAACTTGAAACAATTATAAGAAGTAGCTTAAGGAGTCAGCCGGCACAAATATAAAGCAAGGCCGGTTTAATCTTTGTTCTTCACGATGTGGGCACTTCGAAATGGTGTAACGGTTAGCCAGCTTGTCTCGCTAGATCAATTAATATTTTTGAGGTTAAAAATAGCAACACTTCAATAGACAATGTTAACCTGATAAAAATAATACCAGTGTTCAAAGGCAGACATGTGATAGTACATACATTATAACTCAGATGATAAGTTGATTATTCCTATTTGGATTTTCATTAGGTTCCATTTTGGCTCTGTGCCACATCTAAACTTCGCTTAGTAAATCACTGTTCTTCTCAATACTGCTCGGAGAGGGCAGTCAGGAGAGATGTAGTCAGAAGATCAAGTCACTTCTCAGCAGTGAAATGTAAAACGGGGTAGCTGGATTCTGACATACCACGTCACCCGTAGAAAATTTCAGTATATCCCACAAAACCTTAGAACAGATAATGTTGAACTTGTTCATTTAAACTAGCCCACAAGCAGACCAAGTCTTCTTTGACGATACAAGACAACACACTTGCACAACTATAATCCTACAAAGTTGTATCAACTTCTGAAAGTTTACAATAAACGACATTCATTCGGCAATTCCTTCCATTAAACAACAGGGACTTCCCGCTAATAAATTGATCTTTCAACACCCGAATAGCTCAACAAAATTTCCAGCACTTCGTGAACTGTGCTAACACATTACACTCTCTGTCGAAGTCTTTCATAATTTCTACTCACTTTCTTATGAGATTTCCTGTTACCACCAAATTTAAATTCTGTAGGTGCACCAAAGAATATTTTGAGCAAGCTCCTGCTCCGGTTTTGTTTTTCACAAAATTTTATTGTAAATAAACAAATTCTTTGTTTCAATTCCACATTAAGAGCCCTTATTCTTGCGCGCTTAAAGAGGTGTCAATTGATCTTTTTGTTGTATATGTGAAAATTTCTATAAGCTATTTATAAGGTGATTTCAAAAGTTTCCGTCCTAATCTATATTTTATCACAAATGATACATTCACTTGGAACGTAAAAAACATACATTCTATGTGTGCAAATTTTCCTTTACAAAGTCATTGGAATAAAATTGTAGCCTAGTTTTACACAAATTCTTGATAAAGATATAATTTACTGAATCATTTTTCGTTGTCCCAGCTAAACTCATCAACATTTGTGAAATTAAATATTGAAGAACCAGTTACAATACAATAAAGTGAGAAGCCTGATTCATTAGATATGCAGAATATATCGAGGAATACAATTGGTAATCCTAAAAACTATTATTCTTTATGAAGAATAATTGCTGTTTAACTGTTCTGTGTGTACTCTTTCGCTATTAAACTATTACAATCTAGGTATTAATCTGTTGTTCTCACTTTATGAAAACTAATATATTTTATAACTGTAAAAACAATTCACTTTGTTCTGTCACGCGAGAAACACCAAATTTTGTAATCCCGTTATTTCTAAATGCTTCAGCTAATGATTGTGCAACAACTTTACTTAATGGTTAATATGTCAGCTGAACAGTCTATACACGTTAAAAACTAATTATGGAGGCTTAAATATGGATCTGGATCTTATTCTGACAACATGGACAGTTTGAAAACGTGATAAACGTAATCCAAATTTTGGTAGATCTTGTATATTTTTTAATATTTGACTGTTGTCAAAATAAGCACGATATAAAACTCTTTTATAGATTTTTCCATTTTTGGTCAACAGTATTTGGATAGAACTAACTTTATAAATAATCCAGTAACAGAATAAGAATGAATTAATGCTATCAAAACAGATTTATGTCATATTTCAATCTAAAGATCTTGAATAAGATGTGTATACATCTCATAAGCGTATAAAAATGACAATAGGGAAAAATCTTCGTTTTTGCCAACGCGTTTCGTCTTCTAACTTTATCAAGGCAGAATTAAAGCGAAATGTTTTTGTTTTCAGAGTTATTTAGTAACCCTCATTTCAATTTCAAAAATTTTCTTGAATTTCATTGGTTGTTAAATAAAAAATAAGCTTTGAGAAATTTCCATAACAAAACAGTCAAAATTTGTGCAAAAATAGGCTCAACCGACGTCAAAAAAATCTTTCTCAAATTCATCACTAATTTAAATGTTTCAAGAAATCCTATTGGCTAAAAAAATTAAAAAAACATTTTCCCGCGCATTTCTCAGAAAAATTCGCAACAGCTACCAAGCCCCGTTGGAGCCGGTTTCGTTGTTAAGAAAACTATAAATAGAAATAGTAAACGAATTTTCATCGCATTTGAGATTCACACACGCGAAAGATACACATGGGAATTATGTGCCGCCAAAGAAACAAACTTCCTTTATGAGAGATTAGAAAAATTTACACACCATCTTTTTCACTGAATATTTTTCATAGAAATTCTTTTGTCTAAGTTAAATTCAACCTTTCAATCAAAGGCAGACAACCTTTTAAACATTGAACATTTCTCAAACAGCAAAGAACTTTTTCTCTATGCCTTTGCACAGATCATTACAAACAAAGAAATTGTAAATTGTGTATATAAAATTTAATCTGTTGTTTCAAACATGTATTTTTTGCCGTGATTGAATATCGTTACCGTTTGGCCATTTCTTATAATTTATGTTTGTGGATATTGCATATTTTATTTGCAGCAAAATCTTAAATATTCACGCAATCTTCTTAGATCCACTATAGTTACATTAAATCCAAAATTTAAAGAGAGAGAGAGAGAGAGAGAGAGAGAGAGAGAGAGAGAGAGAGAGAGAGAGAGAGAGAGACTAATGTTAACTTCCTTTAAGAAAACTTTTAGTAAAAAGGTAGTTAACATTAGCCAGATAGAGATGCCCGTTTATGCAAAAGCGTCTCTCACTTTTTAAATTTTGCATTTAATGTATCTATGAAAACAAAAACATTTCGCTTCCATTTTGCCTTGATAAAGTCGGATGACAAAACGTGTCGGCTAAAAACTAAGATTTTTTTCCTATTACTTTGTTGGGGATATGTGGTGTGTTAGAAGGGATCAGAAGGTTAAATTGCTTGAAGATTCAGAAATGGGTGTGTTCCATAATTTTTCATCCACAACAATAATACAAGAAAGAACGTAATGGTTCAAAACATAACATTTGATTTTATTTGTTTTGATGTACATGCATATAAGTTGAAGGTTTGATAGAGTTACGTCTCTTAGATTTGGGAAATATTTGTACCGGAGCTCACAAAGTTGAATTAATTATTAAACTGTAGTTTTAGAAGAATAAAGTTCTTGTTGCATGTTAGGAAAAGTTGGCAGAGTTCAGAAGAGTTAAGAGTTCGTACTCGCGTGAATGTTGGTAATGTTCTTTAACGTCTGGCCACAGGGTCAAGACGGGAGTTCTTGAAGGTCACATTTTGGCAGCCAGGAATGAGACGCAAGAGAAAAAGAAGAGAGACTGTAGAGACGAACGAAGAGAGAGCAAGAGACAGAGAACTACTCGTGTTTTGTTTATATAAGATGGTGTATCGCGTGACCGGCTCAGAGCGAAAACGCGGGAAATATAATTTATCGCGTGAAGGCGATCTGATTGGTCGGAATTGACCAATCAGCAAGCTGGTTTTGAGGAGATTAGCCAATGGATGCTTGTCGTACGATCTGTATGTATGCATATGCGTGATGGTGATAATAATCACTACAGGGGAAGAGTGCATTTCCCCGCGGGGGCTAACTGGCAAATGTGGAAGATTCCACAATTTTCATTCTCATACCAATTTGGCTTATCCACAGAATTGTTCTGGGAATTTTATTACATCCCATAATATACTCGAATTATTATTGACACTGAAAAGTAAAAACACATTACGTTTATTAAACGTTTTTATTTCTTTATGGTTAGAAAATCAAACAAAACCGGTTGCAACATACAATCAGCTATTATATTCTGACTGTTTTTAATATATGACTTGCTAGAAATGTACTCGCTAAGTATTGGTAGGAAATGATACTGACGACCATATTTTGATGGATTTAAACTGTATAATGCGCCTCATGAGGTTTATGACCTCACGAGGTTTATGACCTGTCAGTACAACCGCATGATTGTTTATAACGATCTACTTTTATGAAGAATGTTTTGCTTGAGTTTGTCGCAGTTAGCTCCTCCTCAGTTCTTTAATCCTTCAACAGGGGTCTCTCACCCCTGGCTATAAATACTGGCTGACCCTTCTCTCTCTCTCTCTCTCTCTCTCTCTTTCGCCTTGGGCCGCTACTTCGCGCGGAGGTGAGGTAAAATCTTTCTTTTTCCACTTACGCCAATATGTGACCTCTCACAGATACAGCGTTTCCCAAATTCTGGGAACACGCTAAGAACAATACACGTACGTACGAACACTTACAACACACACACATGATTTCTCCATACAAACTCTATGTGACAGTCCATGTCTTTGTTTAACTTGTTTTGTTATTAATATATATTTGCTTACCCATGTATATCGGTCTTGTTTGTTTTCTTTGTCTTCTTTGGACTTAATTAAAGTCCTACATTCCCATGTAGCTGGACCGGCCAGCAGGAAAGTTTAACCTTCTGATATCTCTTCACATCTTCACCCCGCACGGTCCGCTACAAATTTGTGTAAAAAAAAACCCAATAGGAATCTGTATCTCATTTATATTGGGTGTAATGCTGCACTAACACTATTTTGACTCCTAGTCAGTGACCAATTGATAAACAAAGACTTTAGAGTGTGGTGAGCTCGGGCAGTTACATTACAAAATTGTAAAATATTAAAGGATTCGGTTTCAGTATTATATTGTGCGAACCTACTTACGCACGAACATATACATACAAACACAAAATCACATGTACAATGCCAAACGATCATTGGCTAATAAATCACTAATACATTTTCGATAGACAATTTACAAATCGCAGTAATGCGACAATTTTGGAAGTAGTCAAAATTTGTGCACTTTTGGGAGAAGTGGTTCACAGAAGCTTCCTTAAGTCTCGCCAAAGCTCGCTCGCTGATTGATTGATGCCAACCAATCAGATCGTTTGCACGTGAAGAATACTTTTTCCCGCACAACGAATCGGAGCCTATAGTCGCTTATTTAAGCCAAGATTTTTCTCATCTCAATTAGTGAGACCTCAACTGCCAAACGAATCTACGACAGTTGGAACTCCAGTTCTAACCACGTGCCAACCTTCTCACTCCCACGCACACCCACATGCTGATGATAATTTGTACACCTTCATTAAAAACTTCTTTTGACACAACAATACTTTTCAACTCTTGATTAATTCAACCTTTCTTAATTAAATGGCATGTTTTCTTTCACATCGTTGTTTGATGTTGTACATTTTGTTAATATACATATATTTTATGTGCAACAATGTCTTGTGGTTATTCTTCTTGCGTGAGTCCTGTTTTCTAAACAAAGTTAAATTAATGTGGCGAATTACCCCACAATATAATTGGGAAAGAAGCTCATGCATTTAGGAAGAGGCAGTACAGTTATGGGATAATCGAGAATAAATCTACAATAAAAGCCCGCCATATCCAAATATCTCTTAGAATTTTTTGAGTGTAGAAATGATTTTAGTTCAGTAAGCTTATTGAGAAGCACGGTGGAGTTAGGGTTAGGGTTAGCGACTCGGATTGAGGATCCAGTCGAATCCATTACATTCATGTATGTGTTAATATGAATCCTCTTCTTCTCCCCTTAGCTATGGGTAAATAGCAGGACAGACCGGGTTCTATAGCCTTGGATGGCAACTGGTCAGAAAGAAAATGGCAAACTACGGCGGGAAAAAACCTGCCTGTAGTCATGTATCGAAAGCGTGTATCACGTATGGCACATAACTGACTGACCCTTGAGAAAGGTAAGAATCCTTTTCTACTTCCCGCCCCCAGCTATTGGTAAATAGCAAGATAGACTGGATTCTATAGTCTTAGATGTTAACTGGTCTACCGCACAAAGAAATGGCTACCTACTGCGGGGAAAAATCTGCTTGGTCAGTCATGTATAGAAAGATACATGATCGCCTAAGCGCGTATCACGCGTGGCACAAAACTGGCTGAAGCTTTTTATTAGAGAGTAAATGAACTTTACTTGTTTAGTGAAAGTACGTAGTATTGGTGGGAAATTATTAAAATAAATCCTGCAAAAAACCCAAAAAAACAAAACAAAAAAAATAACTGTGATGAGTAGAAATAACAAAAGTGTCACACACGACACAGAAGAATCGGATCGAGAACCATAAAAAGATTATTACAAAAACATATTACGGGTTATCCTGGGCGTACACAATGTTAGTGCAGAATATGTAATTTTTTGACCAATAACAAGATATGAAATAAGGATAAAGATTACATTCATGTACATTGTAAGAAATCAAAATTTCCTTCTTTTTTTTAACAAATAATACAACATAAATCAAATTAACCTTTTGCAGTTGTAAAGAAAAGAAACAAAACAACTGTGAACTTATAGTAGCACTAAACGTCTGCAATAGATTTCTTCTGTCTCTCAACCGCAACACTTGTAGTCAAATCACAGTTCAAACGATAGTCCGACGTAACAGTCCAACAAACAACGTATAAACGACAAAATGGGGTCACAAATCCAACCTTCACTTCTCACCAGCAAAAACGCGTATTCGTCCACCAAGCTCAAAAAATCTAATCCCGCATAAGCGAAAAACAACGGCTTTTGTTCACCGAGAGATCTTTCTGATTGATCACGTCTTTCAGGGGAGGGAAGAACATTAGCATAGATTCTAGTCCTTAAGGTAGATTTTTGCTAACTACTTTTTGGTAATTTTTCTTCGGCAGATCGCACACAAAACACGAACTCTTTTTTCGAGGTAGCTGATTATCTCTTTCGCTAGGGGGGAAGAAACACTCTTTCAAAGAAAAACATCATCACCCACGTAGAAGTAGAGTTTGTTATGAAAACGGTTAAGTTCCCGAACACACGTAAGCAAAAGCATTAATAAAGAGTATATACGATATTCTTTATTAAAAAGGGTAAATACCCGAAAAGTTCTAAAGATAGAAAATGAAATAGTAAGAGAAACAATACTTCATTTCGAAAGTGGGCTTCTCGCATCGATACTGTATTTCAATGAAGCGTTTCTTTGTCTTTGTATTTGATATTTAGTTACTAGATTAGGCTATCGATTTGTTGTCTCTGGAATCATTGGCTGTAATTCGGGTTTGAATCCAGTGTGTTTACTCTTCCCACAGAGCCAGGAATTTAGGCTGGGTGCAACAAAATGTCAGAAGGCAACAATTTCCGATTTCCTCTCGTAAGATTTTCAATTTCTTAAGTAGGCATAGCAATATGCTTATGAAGGTACTTTTGAAAGTGATTGGCTGGTGGTGATTAGAGTTAGGGTTAGGATTACTTAACCAGGATATTCCCAGAAGTGTTGGGTGTTAATTAGTTGAGAAGTCTCATCAATTACGTAAGTATACCGCCGAAAACATCAAAGGGGTCAAGCGTCTTCTAGCTGATGAACCGAGAAAATCGTGACCTCGGCAAAATCACTTCAACAGAAGTTGAGTCACATTTTCAAAACCTGGAAATTCCACCAACGTAATAGAATTTGAAATCAGTCTTATTATAATTATGTTTATCCCTCTCTTAGTGCCTTAGTTAGCGCGTACATCCTTACGCCCTGCCAATATCTCATAAATTATGGACTATTCGGTTTTGATCGTTTGGAAAGACGGAAAAGACATATCAGAAACGTTACCTGTTTTCAGTGAGAAAATGAAAGAAAGAAAGAGAGAATGGAAGATAGAAGTGTTTAAGGTCTCCTGCCAATATTTAATAAATAATGGACTATTCAGTTTTAATTGCGTGAAATGATGGAAAAGACATACCAGAGACGCTACTTGGTTTCAGTGAGAAAATCAAATAAAGGAAGATAGAAGGGTTTAACGCCTGTTTCAGTGGAATGGAAAAATTGTCAATTTTAAGTCTTTACATTTGTACCCACATCTCTAAATAACGGCTAGCATTCACATTTATGATTGTCATTGCGATATTTTGTTAAAGTTTTTAAGCTCAAACCTTTAACGATGCGACAAGAGAATTTCTACAGATATTTTATTGCCGTAAAACTCACTATGGGATTTATTTAATCATTAATTTAAGAATTAAGATTCATCAGAAAATTCAAATTGAAATTTTCATTGATATTTCTAGTAAAAATCTTTATACTAGTGACATCGAGAGTTGAGCTATATCAACACGCTAAAAATTAAAAGTATTTTCCTTTTAGAATATTTTTAATCTAATGGATATCGGCTGGGAAATAAAAATCGGAGAGATGAGTTCGAATCGCAGTCGAGTTCGTTACATTCACTTACGCGCAAATAATCTTGGGAAAGATAGGACTCTCTCTTCTCTCCCCAGATATGAGTTAAATAACAGGGCAGACTGGGTTCTATAGCCTTGGTTGGCAACCAGTCTACCACAGAAAGAAATGGCAACCTACTGCGGGAAAATCTTTTGCCTAGTCAGTCATGAATCGAAAGGGACATGATCGCCTAAGAAGCGTGTATGACGTATGGCACTTAACTGTATGACGTATGGCACTTAACTGTATGACGTATGGCACTTAACTGACTGAATAAAACGTGCACAGCGTTTAGAAGCTTTCTAAAAGTTATTTTATGACAAATTTCACCTTCGTAAATACCTTAGTTCGTATCCAGTAGAAAAAGTAAAATTTTAAAGAAACACGGAATTTCAATAAGACTGAAAAAGTCTTTTAAACGAAGTAATATCTTCGCCGATGCCCGAGTGTCACTTACAAAAGGACACTTACAATATATTTAGGTGCCAGGGTGTATATGAATAGCTTCTCTGTCCTGCGTGGAGATAAAACTGCAATACTTGGATAGGACAATATTGGCGATCATGTAAAATTGTGATTTGCCCAGAGGCAATACTTCTGAATGTATTTTCCGTAAACTTAAACTTGTTAAATAGGCCTCAGTTTAAAATATCACTGTAGTTTGAAATTGTCATATCAAACGTAACTTTCAGGAGATGAAACAACAACTAATACAATTGTGAAGCAGAAAAACACGTGAACCACACATTCACATTATAACAGCAAAAGTTTAACTTAGAAACATTAAAGGTGCAGATTAACAAGGAAATATAAGTTGTTTTCATCTAAACTTATAAACACTTTTTAAACCGTCTTTATATGCTGTCTCTACATCGCTAGATACAATGATATTATATAAATACACAGATATAAAGTCTTCATTAGTAAATAATTTTTATTGTATATAAAGTTGCTACTGTATTTTTAACCCGATGATATGTAATTATAATATACTATCTGTTGTAATCTAGGGAAGATTATTGAGTAGAATAATCATACGAAAGTTGATAATGAACGATAATACTTACAAGAACAACACATATAAGATTCGCCAGCGGCGCGTAGAAATAGTATTCAACTGCTAGAAGTGAATTCCGCAATGAATCTCCAACTGCAGGATATCTACCAACCGCCCCACGCGGTCAGATGTGGCAAAAGGCCGAATTTAATGTGGGGTATCCGAACTCGTAGAATCGGCCAAAATTTCCCTGTAGACCCCGTATAAAACGGGGTCGGGTAGCTGTTTCCCGAGACGAGACTCTGCCTTTCGACATAGCTTCGTCTGGGGATCCTCTCTGCCCGCAGGTAGAGAGTTTGGCCAGCACAGCTGGAGACAAATCTCCAATTAAAGGATAAATACCAACCACCCCACGCGGTCAGATGTGGCACAAGGCCGAATTTAATGTGGGTAAACGAGCCCGTAGGCTCAGCCAAAAATTCCCCATAGACCCCGTATAAAACGGGGTCGGGTAGCTGTTTCCTGGGACGAGACGAGACATGGGGATCCTTTCTGCCTGGAGTCAGGGTATTTGACTAGCACAGCTGGAGACGAATCTCCAGCTGCAGACCAACATACAGTATTTATGTGAATGGGGACATACCTGTTATCGTCCGTAGGTATGCTGCAACATTATCCGAAAGTTAAAGTGATTATTACCTTGGTCACATCATCAGGGTGTACTTTTATCTGGTGATAAGTCGAAGTTAAGTATTTTTATTGGCAAGTTTAAAGATAAATTAACTTGGTATAAAATATCGATAATATTTGTAATACTATTCAGAGTTTAATACGTACCGAGAGCACAGACCACGCAGGAAGAAATTTATATTATTAGAGCTCACAGGACATCGACAAGACTCAATGCAAATCACAGGAAATTCCAGTTATTGGAGACCTGAATGACAAAGTAGGAAAAGAATGAAACTGTGAAATAAATGGTAAGTTCCATTTAAGAACTCCTTATGAACACAGAGAGAAATAAAGAAAGTGGGCTTGGAAAATTTGACGCTCACAGGACATATAGAAGGTGTCACTTTTATAACGGATGTGGTTGTTTAATAATTAAAACAAAGAGACGTTGAGAACTATCATAATAAAATAACTCAACACATAAAAATTAATAAATAAAAAGAAATGTAAAAATATATAAAAATAATTAAAGGGTAAATAAAAAATAATACAATAAACTAGGTTTCAGTATCTGTCTATATTTCTGAGATAAAGTATTATTATACACTATTTACATTATTCGGAGTATTGTCCTCATCTTTGTCGCCATATTTATTACATTTCGGCCCTTCAGTATCTGTCTATATTTCTGAGATGAGGTATTATGTACACTATTTACATTATTCGGAGTATTGTCCTCATCTTTGTCGCCATATTTATTACAACGTTTCGGCCTTTCAGTATCTGTCTATATTTCTGAGATGAGGTATTATGTACATTATTTACATTATTGGACTATTGTCCTCATCTTTGTTGCCATATTTATTACAACGTTTCCTCAAGGACACATGGCACAGTGGATAAAGGCGTTGCTTAGATCCAGTGACAGGACCCAAAGAGTGTGAGTTCAATACCCTGTTGAAGCAGTGGAGAACTTTCAGAGGGAAATTAACAGGAGATAACTGATAACTGACATCCATTAAAACATGGCACGTGGAACTAGAACAGTCTAACCCAGCGAGCGAAATAAAGGGTTCAGTTCGACATTCCAACCACCTGAAGAAGGCCGGAGCGTACAACGGCCGAAACGTTGTAATAAATATGGCCACGAAAATGAGGACAATAGTCCGTATAATGTAAATAATGTAGACTAGGTTTCTTTTGAGGATAATATTAAAAACATTAAAATAATTTATTACAAGAAGAAAGTTACTAACACGTATTCTTTGAATATAAAACTGCCATAATGAAGCCAGATGGTCAATAAGAAATGGCTTTATTAGAATTTTATGTGTAAATCTTTGTATACGTGAGGTTGAAATTGATGGTGTAAAATAACCGCCAAAATGAAGTTTGGCTGTTTATAAAATAAGATACATGTATAAAATTCGATTTGATTTGCAACATAAGAGGCTCATGTCTTATAGTCTCAACACCCGGTGTGGTTTAAGGAGATATATTTTGTGATTTTTAATCAATGAAGAAAGTAAATTACGAATCATAGTATCAAATTTCTGATTCATATCACAGCCGACATGTGCCTATTTAAGAAGTCTGGTTTGTCCGATAAAGAGAAGTAATTTCACCGGCGAGTGACCGAGGGCAGCTTCTGGGATTTCAACAAAAAAAGAAAGCAGAAAGGTTTCGGCATTCACAAGGACGATACCAACTACTATGATGACTAAAAGGAAGAATGTGAGAGAGAAAAAAACAGGAAGAAGAAAGGAGAAAGTATAAGTTTCTACAAATTTAGAGATACACAATTATATTTCTATAGTTGTTTGTGAAAGTTTCACAAAATTAGAGGTATTAACCCTACATTAGACCTTTTTTTATGAAAATACGACATTTATCTCATTTCAGTTTGTAAAGCTGAACTGTTGTCTCAACAAACCAGAAACTCAGCGATGCCTGTGAATTTGTCACACTCCTTTCAACAGTCCAATGAATCGAAGTAAATGAACATTTTATTGATAATAATTTTAATTGTTTTTATGAACTTAACAGAATTGTAATTAGAACTTGTTATCTTGCCTAATTGTGTGGCGCACAAATGAAAATTTTTTCAAGCTTGTTTGGAAATTTTGTATATACTGCTATTATTATGTTTTATGTTCTTTAATAAATGTTAATTTCTTAAAAATTTCACACCGGCGTAAGAGACTTGTTTTTTGTTTTTTTTTTTTTTTTTTTAGGTTAGCGTCATTCATAATATTCGTAAAGAGAGCTGATGTTCTCTCTTCTCTTCTTCTTCTTCTTCTTCTTCTTCTTAAAAAAAAAACTTTTACAAAATGGATTTTTACATTTTCTATATATCGAACAACGTAGCCCACAGAAGAGAAAAAAGAGGAAATATTTACGTGTATTCATAACGGTAAAAAAATGTCCTTGGCATGAATTGTTGTTGTTGTTGTTGTAGTGTGTGTGTCACGTGGTTTGATGAAATTAAGTCGTCTTGCGAGGAGGAAAACTGAACAACGTCTTGTATCTAGTGCTTCCTGTGAGTGAAAGTGTGTGTGTGTGTGTGTTCCCTCCTTTTATCGTCCTGAACAGAACACCACAGCGGCGTTAAGCGAAGTCCATTGGCACACATAGTAGTGTAGTGGACCGTGGGGTGAAGATGTGAAGAGATATCAGAAGGTTAAAATTTCCTGCTAGCCGATCCAGCTACTTGAGAATGTTGGTCTTTAATTAAGTCCAAAGAAGACAAAGAAAACAAACAAGACCGATATATATGGGTAGACAAATATATATATTAATAACAAGTTACACAAAGGCATGAACAGTTACATGTTGTGAGTGTTCGTACGTACGTCTATTGTTCTTAGCGTGTTCCCAGAATTTGGGAAACGCTGTATCTGTGAGAGGTCACATATTGGTGTTAGTTGAAAAGAGAGATTTATTTCACCTCCACGCGAGGTGGCGGCCCAAGGCCTAAGTGGAAAAGAAAGATCGAGGCGAAGGGTCAGCCAGTATTTATAGCCAGGGTACAGAGACCCCTGTTGAAGGATTAAGGAACTGAGGAGGAGCTAATTCCGACAGTAGGGTAATCCAACAAATTAAATTCTTCTTCAGTAATTTCTACTTTGCTACCGTTATGAAGCTATGCTGCCCTGAATATGCAGTTGATACTAATTTGAAAGCATTAGTTTCTCTAATATGTACAGCGCAATCAGATACCTTTATACAAACTGTGAACTGACTCCAGACCTTAAATACGAGCTATGAATTGTTTTCCAATGCAAGTCTTTATAGAATTTTCTAACATCGAACAATCTCCGAGCACACTGCTTAAAATTAATAACGTCTGACTGGCTCATTAAGTTGTATCTATGATATGAACAAATATTGTCGAAATATTGTCGAAATATTGTCGAAATATTGTCGAAATACAGCTTCATAATTTGCTATCTCAAACATAAACCTTTTCCATGTCGTCCCTAGGCTGTATTTTATTATTCAATTTCTTTAATTACATATTAACTTATGTGTTACGTGAGTTTTAACCTTATTCTCTATGTCAGCGCTTCTCAACCTTTTTACCCTTGCGTAACCCTTAAAATAAATTACGTGTCTCAAGGAACCCCTGCACAAAAACAAAATCATATGCCATATCTTTCTCATTATATTTTCATCGTTGTTCACGTCGTAAATATCATAGTATATATTTTTGAATAACTGGTTTAAGGAAAAATTAATACTTGTTTGCCAAATTTTTTGGTATTGCTAAATAAAATTCATACTGTTCCTTTATAATACTTCATGAGGGAGTTTTCATTCACACACACAAATTCTAAACTCAAACATAAAAAATAAACATAAGAAACTAATATTCTATACCTATAATATAAATGTAAACAAAGCGAAAACAGGTAATTGCTGCATCAGATTTTTTATAGGTATTTCTGTAAAAATAAAGAAAAAACAAAGAAATAAGTAATTTTAAGTCCAGGTCCCGTTCGCTGAGTGGGCACTGGCGAGTAAAGGTGATTTCACACTGGCGTCGGACAGACATCACTAAATATATTCCCAATGATTGTTATATTTTTTTATAGCATAATGGGTTAGATAGGATGATGTCTATATTACAATATTACAATAACCAAAAATATATTGTGTGTGTTTAGTAATATTACGTATATGAAATTAAATAAAAAGTCAAAAGTGCATTAGTTTATCTCATCTGTTCTCACGTAACCCTTGGGGACCTTTTACGGAACCTTAGGGTTCCGGGGAACCCCGGTTGAGAAACACTGCTCTATGTCTATTACGTATCACTAACACGTCATGCCGATAAAACTGGCGCGAATGTAGGAATGGAAAGCAGATAATAAAACTCTATATTTCCACACACTTGGTGAAGTAGTTAACCTCTTCAGTACCAATCCCAATTGTTTAATTAGTGTGAGTGCTTTGTATAGCACTCGATATGCCCAGCCCAGGCATCGAGTAAAGAAATAACCTGTAATAAACTCCACAGTATTTTTTATTTGTACTACGATGACGTCAGGTAACATTCCGATATTTTCTTATTAATACAATCACAAATGAACGAAGATAAACGTCCTTAATTAAAATGATTGAAGATCTAGTTACACAGTCTCTCTTCTTTCTTTTTTTTAATTATGGTCAGGTATCATTTTACTTTTATGATCTGCGGTTAAATCAAAGTTGTTGATAATCACAATTCAATAAAATACTATTAATTTTAAAAAATGAATTGGAAATTATACGAAGAATAATATATTATACAAAGAATTTTAATCTAAAATTCTCTTGTTCCTTTTATTTTATTTTATTTTATTATCACTGGCAGTTGATTGGTATTGGAATCCAAATGTGGAGTGAGTATCTATGGTCAAAATAAATAACAGAAATGTTCAACAAATAAGTTTGCAATAAGCAATAACAAGAAAAAGAAAAGAACAGGGCAAAAAATAATATAAAGCAAGCAAACAATACATGTTTGTAATGTACAGTGGCCGTTGATAATTAAGTATAACTCAAGACTTCAATATTAAATAAAACAGTATGTCGGTAGTTGCTCATTTTCTTTCTATACTAACATGGTTTGTTTTTCAAATAAACTGCCAGCATGAAGCCCGTATGTTTATGAAAAATGAACAAAAATTGACGTGTAAAGATCTGAAAAAAAAGAAAGAAAAAAGAGTCTCCAAATTAATGTTGTAAAAACCCACCAAAATTAGGCCAAACTGTTTAAAGTTTCAGTGGTAAAATTTTACATTATATTTAAATTGCAAACGGGCGCGGTTTGATTTGATAGTGATTCTCGAGTTTTTAATGAATTGGGATAAAAGGGACCTTCCCTTTCCCTCCATCTCACCAAGGATTTGGGTTTTAATCCGATTGAAGTCACTTCTTTACTATATAAGAGAGAAAATTTTGACTGCAAGGTTAGAAAAGAATAGACTACGCTCGGGCGAGATCTGGACAGAAAGGATTGGCCGTTAGAAGCATGTAAAAATCGCTACTGCGGAAGCAGAAAGGAAAAGATCACCTCGAGCGTGAAAGCTATGATCTGGGACCAGTATGAATTTGATCACCCAGGTGAGAATACTTGTGACCTGGGTTGATAAAAAAACTGTTACTACTACTATTGTTGCTGTTGAAGAAGAAGTTTCTTTTAAATGTGATATACTAACGTCTTTTCTAAACATATGTGTTTTATCTCATATACGTATGACCATTATAAACGTATGAGTTTATCTCGTCCGAATGTCTTTCATAAACCTGTGAGAGTTTATCTCAAATTTGGGAATGCTTGTTGCAAAAATCTAAATATTTGTCAAAAGATCTAGAAATCTAACTTCATCTGAGGTACGTTTCTCATCAGCTACAAACTTAGACTTTCAACCTTTGAATTTTAAATTGTGAACTTTCTGAAGTAATTAAATTTCTTTTGGTGCTAAAAAATGGATTTATATGAATAAAAAAGTTGTTAAAATTCCTTTGTATTTAAGGAAAACATTTGTTTTTACATGAACTGTCGTTTCCTTAAAGAAAACAGATTTGTATTTTGATAGAATTGTTAACCTGCCTTGATAGTTTGAGGCATATAAGGGAAATTATATACAATCCCTATATTGTAATTTGTACAATTCGTATATCGTAAAAAATATTTTTGTCACATTAATAAATGCATTTCTTTACAAATTTCACTTTGAATAAGAATTTTGTCTTTTTTGTTAGCTCTTTAAAAGTACTTATAAAGAGGGGAATAAAAGTACTTATAAAGAGGGGAATAAAACATTTTACAATCCTCCTTTGAAATCTTCATCCTCCCCCTCATTTTATGTCTTTTTTCTTTCTTTTTAATGCATGCTCCCTAATTTACGTTAAAGAACATAATTCTCGACCCCTTAGGGATTCTAGCATTATCTCTCCCACCCTCTCTCTCGTCATGTACCGGAATAAAGCCGGCAAGTTTTTCTCTTTTTTTTCTTTTTTTTTACGGTGAGGGCCACCCTTTACTAGGGGCCACCCGAAGTAGAGGCTTACGTTAGGAGGTCATTTGTGTGTATCGGTGAGGGAGGTAACGATTACCACTAGACTTGAATAGGCTAAGATTGTAGTGATTGGGAGTCGATTCCACAGGGCCGTGATTCACGGGAAGAAGCTGCTCGAGTGGAACTTACTTCTCACCAGTGAAATACGGGTGGAATGTGGGTGGTTTGAAACGATGTAAGTGGCATGGCGTATTCTTGCCGTGAAGGTTTGCCTCAGCAGGACCAGGGAATGTAGTTCATCCGAGCACTTTCCGAGGAAGTAACGGTAGAGTAGCGAAAGTCTTGCCACATTCCACCTGTGGGAGAGGCATTGAAGGGTGGAAAATAACTCGTCACCCACAAGGGCTCGGAGACGCTTTTGAACTCTATCAAGGCTGGAAAGTGAGGTCTTGGCATCTCCTGCCAAATATGACAACAATACTCCATTTTTTGGCCTGATCTGACTCTTGTAAAGGTAGAGGTTATCAGGAGGGGTCAGGTACTTACTGGAGCGGTGCAGGGATCCGACCATTTTACCTGCATCCTTAGCAACGGATCGTAAGTACGAGTTCCACTTGAGGTTGGGTGTGTGAGGCCCAACGGTCTTTCAAGGCACGGTGCT
This sequence comes from Acanthosepion esculentum, assembly GCA_964036315.1. NCBI lineage: Eukaryota > Metazoa > Mollusca > Cephalopoda > Sepiida > Sepiidae > Acanthosepion > Acanthosepion esculentum. Next base: position 6,694,897 of record OZ038503.1, read on the forward strand.
TCTAGAGCAGATCTCCGTTCATCTTGATTGGTGGTAGCTCGGGGTCAGATCGGCGATGATGGAACGTTATTAATCTTGTGTATGTTCTGTTTTTTAATTGACCTAACCTAATGTTATGGGTCCTTACCTATAACTACAGAATGAACTCTTCCTAACACTTTGTATACTACGCCTCTCAAGAGAGAGGGACGAATCGAGTCGAGCCGATAGTAGTTCACTCCAAACCAGACTGACAGTCATACTAACACCTTCCACATCTTGTATTATTATTCCGTGTAATATATCTTCGTTATTTCTACTCTTGGGTTCGTGTTGTTCTTCCTTGGTGCTAACCTGGACCATAACACCTAACAAAGGTGGCAGCGAGAAAGTAACTCACGACTTACAACCCTATATATAAGGATTTATATGTATAAGAATGAAAGTCCCGCGCGAATTGTTTTGGAATTTGAAGCGAGAACAGCGATACCAATGCCACACTGCTTTCACTCCGTATGTGAAAATGGCAGAATGGTTTCAGTAAAATATATCATCACCAGATAAACTTGACACGAAGACAAGACCTTCGGAAGGATAGAAACTCTAGAAATAGATATGGCCAAATGGTCATCCAAGATAAAGATTACTAAACTGTTGTATAAGAGTAAGTGTCATTGCCGACACTGTGGTTTGAAACTAGATCGCCAGTGAGCAACATGGGCGATTCCATTATTAAGTAGATCACGTGATCATAAAGGAAGTGAATAAATACGAAGTAGCGTAAGATTCATTGATCCCTATTTCTCCTTTATACTCTATTGCTATACGAATCACTATTCACTCTCCCTGTCTATCTACTCAATTTCTATACGTTCACTCTCTCTATTCTACTACTATACGGATTACAATTCTCTTCTGGTCATTATACTATTTGGCAATTACTACTGGAACAAGTATTACTAGTGCAGATATTGGAAGGCGTTATTACTAGTACCGGCGTTTGCGAAGTCTCGAATAAAACGAGCATTTTTGGAAGGGATAACGAGCTTACGCTTGACATAGCAAAAGTGACAAGCGAAGCCATCCAACATCACAAAATAAACAGTGCTATTTCGTCACGCTATCGGCCCGTACGTGTTGACGGTGTACAGTGGATTTCATTTTGCTGCAACCTAAAAAAAAGAAGACCTTGATACGTTAAGTCAAATTTGACCAACACTTCACAAGAATATATTAACAGTATGCCTTCAACAAAAAAAGAACAGAAATCAGATGAGAACATCGATTCATATGTTGCTACACTATGCAACCTAATGTAATTTTTGTCAGCGTTTACATCACTCTAGAGCTTCGTGCGGGAAACAACCAGGCCCGAAAAAGAATGTTACCACATTCGACGCTATAACTCTTACTTACGCAATGCATCGGTAGAGTAATTTTCCAAGACTACCTTAGATGTGGCAGAAGGCCGAAAGTAGAGGCACCCAGTGAGGATCGAACTCACTACTCAGTCGTAATTGTTCACGCGAGGCAAGCTTGCTAACCTCCTCCAGGTGTCCGCAACGCGAGGCAAGCTTGCTAACCGCCTCCAGCTGTTCGCAACTCATCGGTATATGCTGCAGCTGCGATGCCACGACTACACAACTGAAAGCCATGGAAAACCTCGATCAGTCAGAAACGTTAAATAAAGCCCGAAATCAAAATCACAAATAGCAAACTCATAAGTAGAAATGAATGAGTTGTAATTTCTGTGTTAAGACGCAGTTTTGGGGTTTGCTGTCTGTCCGGTTAGCATCCAGGGTATGTGGAGTTGTTATTTGTTTATAAATGGTATTAGCTCGTCGGCTAAGGTACATTACATAGTTCTCCCAACGTTAAGTTTCTAGTAGTATCCATGGCTGGTGTTATTGTGGGAGGTAGGGTTTGTGTAAAACAGTGTCTGACTAATAAATGTTCTCCCACTCCTGCTTTATCGGCTGTTGCCATTTAACTCTCTCGGGCAGTGGGAGAGCCTGCCTGTCAACTTCGTGTTGCTTATTAACTTCTAAAAATGCTCCGGTTTGGTAAACTCTTGTAGCTCGTGGTGACAGCATCTTTCAGGTTGTCATAATTTTTTTTTTGTTAAAATAGACGCCTGGACTTTCATTACCAGTTATAGTGGCAAGGCCGAAAGCAACTTGTCAAATTTGGTTTCTGTGTTTGTTATTTTTCGTAAGCAAAACTGGGCCTGAATAATAATATTTTGTAGTGAGGTTGAAAGTTCAAATGTCCGTATATTTTTTTAAAAGTGGTGAATTAAACATTCAATATATATATATATATATATATATATATATATATATATATATATATATATATATATATATATATATCATGGCGACACCGGAAGAAAGTCGGGTTCAGCCCGAGTGAGTCAACATTCTAGTATATCTATTTCAAAGCAACAAAAACCTTTCGTCGTGCGTCGTTTTCATTCTTGACTTCTGCTGAATCTAAAATTTATTTATTTTTTTAACTCTGTACCTCAAAATATTGACCGAAATGCATTTCGTTGATATTGTTCATAATAAAGAAGAGAGAAAGAAGAAAGAAAAAACAAAGAAAGAATGTAAGTAAAAAAAAAATAATGAAATAAAATTAACGTCGCTAGTCAGGCAACGTAGATCTGTGCACCGTATTTCTTGCTTTAATCTTATAAATAATCTTTTAAAAACCTCTAATGACTGGTGTGCCCTGTTTTTCAAAAAACACATTTTTATTTCAACTTATTGTTTAAAATGTCCAGTTTAAATAATTTATTACGTACAATATATGTTTTTTTAACGGATGGTTCAATTGAAAAAAGGGCAAATTAAATTTAGCCCGACTTAAAGTCGGCGAAAATCAAAGAAAGTAGTAGCCTTAACTCGTCGACTGGAAAGTTGGATTGAGGGGTGTAGCTGCGGTAGTGTTGAGGAAATATGACATTAGTCAGCAGTACTGATCATAAACTTACAAGAAATTAAACTAAAAATTCACACAGAGAGATACATAAACACACTAACGAATAGATATATACATTCGAGATAGGTACACACGTTATTAAAATAAACATATCTGGCTAGTGCATTCCACTTCTGTTTTCATTTGTTTACCAAAAAGAGTGAAATTATTTTTAAGTAAATATTGAATGCACAAATATGAGAGATATATAATTATCAGTTGTCAAAACACTCCAATGCGATGCTTCAATAAAGATAACAGATCATAACCAATCATTTTAAGAAGATTTTAACATTTTAACTATTATTTTTATTCGAAGTTTCACTGAAATTAAAGTGTAAAGAACTTAAAGAGATTTTTTAAAATGATATATTTTAGTTAGAGTAAAAGAATCATTTTAGCATTTGAGTTATATCAATAATATATTTGTTAAAAATTGTGATGAGCCCGACAAACGTTGGTGACCTAAAGTCGCCACTGATATATATATATATATATATATATATATATATATATATATATATATATGAAGAAATATAGTCTTAAAGTGTGCTATATTTATGGGATAAAGTGCTCAATATCAGAGATAGAGCGTGTGTCTGACGATTGCACTGACGATTGCACTAGCATAAAACAGACTGTCGCCTTTAAGTGTTGACTTCTATGTTCACTTTTATATATATATATATATATATATATATATATATATATATATATATATATATATATATATAGTGTCCATAAAGTTTGTGTGCACTTTAAAAAAATTATAACTTTATTTGCATTTGTGATAGAAATAATCTGTAAAAAATGGTATAAAGTTTAATATACCTAGTTTTAAGTATAGCTAAAATAACTAATGTGATTTCAGGTATTACTGTAAATCAGTTGGCAAATGTCTTCCGTGAACTGCAAAATCGTATTACCCTTTGTATTGCTAATGATGGAGGACATGTGGAAACTTAAATAAAATTTCAATAAAACCTTAAAAGATATAGATTTACTTCTTTCTAATCCTTTTTACAAATTATTTCTATCGCAAATACAAATAAAGTTATAATTTTTTTAAAGTGCACACGAACTTTATGGGCACCCTATATATATATATATATATATATATATATATATATATACAAATGGTGAATTAAAACTTTAGTAATTTTTATACACATGGTGAATTCAGCATTCAGTAATTTATTATTCTTTTTTTTCTTCATTATCACGTCGCGATCAACATTTATGGGATGTAATGTTGTGTGTTGGTGTATTGTAGGTGTTCGCGTGTTCACATGTAGGCAATGAAGGAAGAAACAACAAAAACTTGGGTTTTTACAACGTGCCGTTTATACTTTTTTATATAGAAAATGTTAAGAAACAAAGTTCTTAATGTTTCTTGGAGATGTTCGTTTTCTTTTTCTGGTCTAGAAGTAAATTAGGTATAAGTAATGATAAAAATGGTTATAACGACGCCCGAACTGAAGTAAGCTTTGCGCTGAGTTGGAACGACCAGAATAAATGATGTACTTACTTCATCGGTGGAGGTTCTGCAAAACACGTCCGAACATTCTGCATCGGAAAGTGGGAAGAGATCGCAGTTCTGTCCTTTCCGAAAATGGGTATCATAATAATTGTGCAGATAATTAAAACCCTTTCCTGTTCCTTTGTTGCAAGCAAGATGGGAAAAATATTTTTTTTTCTTTATTCTTTATTTTTTATTATTATATTATTTATTAATTTTATTTCTTTCCACTTGGAAGAGTGATCCACTCTGATGATAAACAACTAGAAGAGATGGTTTTCTTGCATTGAGTGAGGTTATTGTTCAAATGCCATACAACAAGGAGAAATGGCGTCAGAAGCAATCGACGAGATGAAATTCAATCGCCAAGTGGCAGCTATCGATGCAGCAGATCGTTAGACTCAACGGAGCACATACTGAATGGTCAGCTAGAATTCACCTCCACGGAAACTAAGTCAGTAAACAGAAAGTGTTCCATCTCGAAGGAACATATGCTCACCAGCTGCACCTGCCTGATACGAGAAAGCTAGCTCAGCAGAGCCAAAGAAATGCTAGACTCCTGGTGGGAATAGCACACGCGATGGAAGAGGTACGAAAGTCAGCGTACCTGAAAGACAGTATTTACCTGACTTCCCAAAGAGGCAGGATGTGGCACAAGGCCGATTTTTTATGTCGGGCGATCGGAACTCGTAGACTCGGGCAAAAATTCCCCGTGAACCCCGCATACACGTGGTCGGGTTTGTCTAAATCTCCAGACCAGACTCTGCCCTTCGACAAAGCCTCGTCTGGGTTCCTCTCTGCCCGAAAGCAGAGAGTTCGACGTCTTGAGTTTGCCTAAAATCTGGAAAGCAATTCGGTAGCTGAAAGACTATGTGAAACAATAGCATAGGCTTCTTTAACCAACAACGACACGTGATCATAAATCTGTATAAAAAGGTAGAATGTCACAGTATTGTTTAAATGTGTAGCAGCCGCAACACCGGTTTGGTCAGACGCGCAATCAGTAGCCACCCGTTATGGCTTATGGGCATGCGCAAAAAAAACAAGAAACAAACTGAGAGCATGCAGATTTGATATAGCGCCGCAGACGAGGTGGGACGCGAATCTCATCGCCCCCCAGGACACACACATGGCCTAGCACAACACCTTATTCTTTCACTCCCTAGTAGCGTAAGATCAGCCACATTCATTCCTTCGTTTTACAAGGAGTATCGTAAGAACATTCCTTAAATTTACACTGTTGTGGTGTCAGTCTACCCGAATTTTAGGTGGAAAAATAAAATCCGAGTGCCGTACCCACAAATACAGCACAAATATATAAACAACGCGAAGAAATGATATTTACAGAAAAGGAACAAGACCAAGCTATATATGACAGTAACATTTATATAGTCAGACAAATGTATTTACATATTAAAAATCAATGTTCTTTGCTGTGGCCATGAAGACACCAATAGTTCGAAAGGATTCTGTTGCAAGTGAGAAAAACCAGGGGTATATCAAATAAACACTACATCAAATAAAAGGTTAGGAAGGAAGCTGACATCAGTATTATACAGATGGATAAGTGTTATATATAACAACTAAATTGGATATCACATGTAAATCGAAAAGAAAATAATGACATAATTACTTCAACTGAAAGGCTAGAAAGAAAGCTCATATGAAATTTTGTTTTTTTGAAAAATTGTTTTCATAGAAATATTCCCTAAATTTTAACTAAAAGTATCAGTGACTGCTCGGTCAATGAAAGCTAAATATTTCCTTGTTGGGAAACGGCAAATATTGTCTTCCCGGATTTTAGGTGGGAAAATAAAATCCGAATGTCGTACCCAAAAAATTCAGCACAAATATATAAACAACATGAAGAAATGATCTTCACAGAAAAGGAAGAAGACCAGCTAAATATGATAATAACATTTATACGGTCAGATACAGGTATTTACATATTAAAAATCAATGTTTTTTTGTTGTGGACATGAAGACATCAATAGTTCGATTATTCGAAATGATTTGTCGCATGTGAGTCTGTAAAGTTCCGAAGTGATTTTGTTACAAGTGAGGAAATCAAGTGGTATGGTACGCCAATATGTGTGTGCGTGTGTTTGTGTGTGAAGCACGCGCTAATGAAACGTGTGTGTGACTGCTGCTTGATTGCGTGCGATAGCAGTAATTTTAAAGCATACTGAACAAAGAGAAGGCATATAGGACTTATTTTCGTCGCGGCTTTGTATGTAGAAATATCATCGCTGATATACGCGTTGTCATGGTACGTGTGTCTATGTTGTTGATCGACGTCTGGTCTGGTTCGCTGACTGTCTTTCGCCTACTGTTCTTCACTGTGTCGTTGCAGATCTGGACGCTGACTAATTATTTCGCTGACTTTCCTTCACTGACTGTGTCGTTGCTGATCTGGTCGCTGACAAGCCGATTTTATCGCTATTGGTCGGCTCTGAATCTCTATCAGAGTTTTGCACAGGAATGTACTCAGTACCCCGATCCGTGACCTCTTTCCAAGTCATTTGAAGCTCAACCGCACCGACGTAGTAGAGAGCATATAATGCGACTTGTCATATCCAATCAGGTTCCAGAAAACAGTTATTTAATTTGGAGTTATGTTTGCACAGAATTGTAAAAAATGTCTTTCGTGTCTACTGAATTTAGTAAATTTATGTGTAGGCGTCTCTTACTTGTTTCTGCTTCACTTACTGACCGTAAAATATAGAAGTGTATATCCTACACAGTCAAAAACTATCTCCGAACACTCTATACTAAAAGATCTAGATAGAATAAAATTTTTATCTCCTTTTGTTCATTCTTTTGTTTTTGCATTTCTTTCAAACAATTCTTTAATAATTTTTCTTTGTCAACATACGACATCTTCCCGACACCAAAGGCTACCACCAAACAACAACTCCATTCACCTAAAGAACGCGATTCTCAGGCGTCATAAATATCCCAGCATTCTCTTTCTGTCGTCTCCAGTACTAAAATAAAGCCGATCGCAGGCAAGTTCTCTCTGTGTTTATCCTGTTCCTTAAATGAACTAATATAACAAAAATGGTTGAGGACTGGTTACATATAGAGATTACGTTGCGTTTTGACCAAGATTTACACATTCTAAACTTGTCAGTGTAAAAAAAATGTGAGCAGTACATATGCTCAGTCTTTTTAAAATATCGTTTGGAATATTTATTTAAGATACTGTGTATTTTTACTTTGTCTTTGTGAGTGTGAAAGAATTTATTTTTGATTTACAGCGAATACCTTGGAAATTTTCAATAAATGCTTAATTGCTAGTTTGGCAAAAATGTATCTTGTACAATTTCATGAATGATGCCCATACGATCTAAAATTCATAACATTTTCTTTAAATAAGATATTGAATGCTCTGGGATTGTAATTATTTTCCGAATGTTTTTTTCTTTGTCGCAAGAAAAGTCCAAGTCGCCTTAATCAAATATCGCAAAGGAAGAAAGGTTCGCAATGAATATCTTTATAGAGTGACACTAGTATTCTCCCCATACTGCCAGCTGACAAAGGCAACGCTTCATTGGTGTTATACAAACAGGAATTGGTAAGCCTAGTTGCAGGTGGCAGCTATAGCACGGTGAAAAAAAATGTTCAACCATAAAAACTGAAAGGAAGCTGTCACAGATCTTAAATAAGAACAAGGATACTTTACACTGAGAAAGTATAAACAGCTGACTCAAAGTTATACCAAGCTGCCACATATGTATGGTCTCTAAAAGATTCACGAAGTTGGTATTCTATTGAGACTCAGTATGTCACCCACCTAGCAGAGTCCTAGTGGCTATAGTCAACTCACTAGCAGACAAGAAACTTTGTGAAACTGTTCCGAGTGGCTTTCAGCCATAGCAATCGGATGGTAAGGTTGGATGTGGTGAGCCTGTTCACCAAATTTTCTACAGATGAAACCTTGGCAGTGGTTTGAAACTGATTGGAATCAAGTCCTTCCCTGGGAAAACTTACATTCCAATAGATAATCTGGTGGGCGTTTTGTGTACAGACGACATTCTTCCAACTAGTCTGACATATACCAACAAAAGAAAGGCTTGGTTATGAGTTCACCATTGTCACCAGTGATAGTGAACATACTTTGAGGAAATAGCATTAGAAATGGCACCACTAAAGCCAATAGTATGACTGATATACGTAGATGACAACTTTGTAATCTGCCCTCATCAAGAAGCTGTACAAATACTGCTGAACCATGTGAACTCAATAAAACCTTCGATCAAGTTCACAATGGAAAAAGAAAATAAGAATCAGCTAGCCTTCCTGGGTGTACTAATAACTCATACAGAGAATGGGTTCAAAATATCCGTATATCACAAGCCAACTTTCACTAGTCAATACCTCAATTTCAATTCCCAAAACCCATACAGTGTGAAGAAAGGGATCGTCCGATGCCTAAAACACCGGGAAAAATATCGTAAGTAGCGACCCAGACACATGCTAACAGGAAATGATCAACATCAAGCGTACCCTAAGAATAATGACTACCCTGCAAACCCAACATCAACATCTGCAGGTGGAAATAGAAGGGTCAAGGAGGAAAACTAGAAAATTGATAGTCTATCTGTGTCAAATCAAGGGAAAGAATTCAGAAGATCTACGGTCGATACAATATCAGGACAATATTCAGAAGCATCTCCACACGACGGGGAATCTTCTGTCGAGTAATGTCTAACACGGGAAAGAACATGACCAAGAACTGCATGTACCGCATTCTTTGCAGTTGTGGCAAAGGATATAAACGTGAAACAAGCCACCCTCTATTTTAGGCGATTTACAGGTTAACTTTTGATGACTTTTATTGACAAATACATGCGCACAATGCACCTGTGCCTATTTTACTGGCATTTATTTCCTTTTCTTCTTATAGTCTCTCAAGTCATTAAAATCGATATGAAGATTAATAGAGATCAATAAAATGCAACAACATAGTTTTATCATGTAATTTTCTTTTTTGGACAAAAAAAATGTGTGCTCTGTCTTCTTAAATTCCATATTCCTTCAGAACGTAGGCGACCATGGCTCTCCACAGATTCCTTTAATATATACGAATTGCCATGCCTTTCGGGGAAAGATACTGGAGTGGTGTCTCGTTGCCTTCTCCGTGGTTTTGAATTCAGAAATCTTCTCCTGGATTGGTTGCACCCCCACCACCACAAAGCTAAAGAGTGTAGCCAACCCTGCTCTATAGCTAGGGAGAGAAGAAATGAATTCATCCATTCTCACGGGCATCAGTGCAAAAGTGAATGAAACCACATTCGAATTGAATCGCTTCAGTCCCAAAGATACACCGGAAAACCTATCAAATTTATGAGTAGAAGATTTGCCACGTTTTTTTCATTAGGCGCGCGCACGAGCGTAGCGTAACGTAACATTTTACACAGACCATCGGCTATTAATATATAAGGAATTTGAACTCGGCTGGTTGATTTCCCTTTTCATGCTGATAATTGTGTTGTGGTAACTTCTCATAATCTATATATAACATTCTGTTATTTCAGTTAGTCCGTCTGTACGTCCCTCACACCCTCTAGCCATACATTGATAGATTGAAACCAAATTTTGGGGAGAAGTACAAACGGGTCATGGGTTACAAAGTACAGTTGGTTTTACTAGGGTGCGTAGCTTAGAACAATAAATTTTCATTATATTTTTTTTTAAATTAAAAGTTTTATTATTTAACATACAAAATACTCCCACTATTTTAAAAAACAATTTAATGATTAAAATAACAAATACTTATTTAATAAAAATGCAATATTTTTTCTTGCATATCTTTTCTTTAAGTTTTTATATATACAAGAATTCATTTTCCTGTTCGCCCTACGTTTGCGAGCACTATATACAAATCACAAGGCCAAACGCTTCAAAAGATTGGAATTTGACTTCAGAAAGAAATATTTACGCATGGTCAGTTGTATGTTGCCTGCACAAGAGTAAGAAATCCTAAGAATTTATTCTTCGCTGTTAAAAAGGGATATTTAAAAATGTTGTTTACCATGAACTCCTATATAATTAAATTAAAGAAATTCTAAAAATCGCGAAGAAGGAGTTTTGTCAAAGTATTTTTCAAACAACTTAGCATATTCAAATTTCATCGATCGGTTTGCAAAATTTAACGAAAAGTAGAGTTTGTAAATCACGACAAAAATATTAGTGATAACTTTTACAATACTAAACACAGTGAGATTTTCAACACGCGGCAGTTTCAAGTAACAGAAATTTCGATAGAATATAAAAAGGTTATTTATTCAATAGACGATTGTCATTTAATATCCTCGGTCAGCGTTGCATATCACTCTGTCCCTGTACATGAGGCTTGACCTATTCAACAGTTAATATCAAGTAACCAAGTCTTCTGTCGGTTTTATTTTAAGCAAAGATTTGGGGTAACTCTTATTCCGGAGGGATGGGGACTTTGATATATGCATACATAGAGTTGATTGTTAAAATCACCCAGATTAAATTAAGTAAAATTAATTAGCAATTTCGGAATGAAAAAGAAGGGAAAACTACACTTTATGAATAGGACCTAATGCATAATTCATTAAATAAGGCTAAAATTAAAATCAACAGCATTCCGAATTCGTTTGTTTGATATTTATTAAGAATATAAAACAGGGTGATGTGATCCAGTCACACACTTCAAAATCACCTTAACAAAGGCATGATACCTCCCTTAACCCTGCTGTAGACAGTGGTGGAATCCTGTCAGTTCTCGCGAACCGATTCTTAAAATTATAAAAGCTTATTGAATCGGTTGTTGGATTATCCGAAAATAATCTTATATATTAATAGCCGATGGTCTATGTAAAATGTTACGTTATGCTACGCTCGTGCGCGCGCCTAATGAAAAAAATGTGGCAAATCTTCTCATAAATTTGATAAGTTTTCCAGTGTATCTTTGGGACTGAAGCGATCCAATTCGAATGTGGCTAAGAAACCATAACTCAGCTGATGACACTAGTGTAAAAAATTATCATATTCCTAAACAAAAATAGGATGTGAACAGAATTTCTTTCTGAAAATATCTAAATAAATAAATGTTTTTTTTTGTTAAATTATCAAAATGGTTTAATTCTTTTTTATACTATAAAGTGATTTGTTTTCATTCAGATTGAAATGAAAATAAGCAGAATAGGTTCTTAAAGATTACCTGCCTTTATGGGGGCCGGTTCCTGTAAATTTGGGTTGTCACCACTGTGTCTGCGGATTAGTCATTATAAGTTTTGTAAAATTAAGCAATCGCCCAGGTTTAATGCACGCGGAAATCAAAAGAAAAAAAAAATACCGAGAAATTGGGTTTTCAAAAAAACAAACAAAAAAAACAAAAAAAATCTTTATTTTTGTTTGTAGGAAATTCTGTCGTCCGGGTTGTTTTTATATCAAAATTCCGAACGTCCGAATTCCAAACAGTAACAAAATAAAAATAAAGTAAACATGGTTTCATACCTATTAAATCATTTGTATTTACAAACATAGACATTCAAAAAGGAGCAAAAGTAGTTTTCAGTTGAGTTAAAGTCTTTGGGTGGTTGGTCCACAGAAAAAGATATCGTTTAGAAAAAACTTTGATCGTCAGTGAAGATTTCACTGATCGTCCGTGCTATTGTTGGAGATGATTCGATTGAAGTCGCTGACACATGTTTCTTTCAGCACGCGCTGGGGGTGGAGCGGGGTAAACTATGTAATCACGTCTACTCTTGTGTTTGAACGGCTTGGAGACAGTTGCATCTCAGATCCTGATAAATTTTCTCAAAAGGAGGCTCAATTTTTTTTTTTTTTTTTTTAAAATTTTTCTTTGATTAGTCAAATAATTCACATGGTGATGTTAATTTCTAACTAACAGGCACTTTTATTTAAACGGTGTGTGTTGTCTTGTGGAACATTTTTGGCATCTTTGTAAATATTTTCTGTTATTGGGTAGAAATAGTTTTCATATGGTATGTGTGTGGATATGTAATTGTATTGGAAATAGGGTTTCTTTCTTATAGGTTAATACATCAATTTAACTGCAAGAATTGGAATTGTGTACTAACTTTCAAGAGAGACCAAGGTTTTCACTTTTATGTGCTGAAATGACAAAGTTCATTGGTTCAAACTTGTGTATATCTTCCGAATTATTTTAAAAAGAACAGACATTTATATTAAAAACATGCATTTGCAAAGAATGTTCATTTTATGGCTTTTTGAGACCTTACATTCATCTTTAAATCTTTTTCTTTGTCTTTTTACTCTACAAAAAACTCAGTTTCTTTCGCTATAATGAATAGTATTTTCCATGTATTACTGCTTCGTTGGAAAAACAAAATTATTTTTCACATCTGAAGCAGTCAAGCGTTTAATGCTTTGTGAATGTGACCAATTTTCATGTGGAAAATCTTGTTTCCATAAAAGCCTTAGTGCTTTTAAAAATACGTATTGAAGATCCCTCAGCAAGAAAATCAAGAATTAATTCAAAGTTTAAAGAAAAAAACAAACAAACTCTGTTGTTGGGGACGTGCAGGATTATTAATTATTTTAGAAAGAATCAGAAGGAATTTTTAGTTGGTTGCGCGTCGTACTGCATCCCGAACAAATAAAATAATAACTTCAGAGGCAATTAAAAAGAGACGAGACATATACAATTCAAATAAACAATGCAACATTTATATACAATTAAACGCTATACAGATTGGTAATCAGTGATGTCGTGTGTACGAAATGTATGTAATTGTCTTGAGAATGTCTCTTTTGTTGATATTGTTCGTTATGTATTAAGAGTTTTTTTGAGTTGTCTACCTTTAAACGTCTTTGATATTTACTTATCTTTGGTAATGAATTGTATTCATTGTATATAAGCAAAGTGTTCACAGCGTTGGTCGATGTATGTTGGTCGATGTATGTTCGGATGTGAGTCAGCGAGGTGTCGTCGTGCGCGGCAAAATTGTGGTTCGTAGTGGCGTGGAGTATATCGTAAGTAACTCTGCGAATTCGTGAGACTGACTGAGTGGGGTTGTCTACGTTTTGTTTTTATAACGTTTTGGATCGACAAAGTGGATCACTTGGTTTTTGACGCAATCTAGATTCTGCACGTGAACTTCAGCGATGAACCAATTAGATTGTCTGTTTCGCTTTGTTCGATTTTTATTGGTTGAGGCTCGCTAGTACGTAGGCGTACGATGTGGACTGTGCTTTCTTTAGGTTGGACAGGTAAGAATATTAGACGAGTCCACACTGTCATTCTTAGGGCCACACATCCTACAGAAGAAAATGGCGACTTACCCCAGCGTTCAAAACATCCTTATATTACATCCTTCTATTGCAAAAAACTTTCTACTCAGACGCGGTCGGTATTATTGGTTGGTAAGCAAGCAAATTTGTTTCACTCTTGGCCAGTCGTAAACGTCATGAGACAAGTTGACTGCTTTAAAAGCTCTTGCGTTTGTCACCAGGGTTTTGTGATTTTTTTCTTTTCCAACTGCGAGTTAGTTGAGCGAAGTTTCTCCCTCCCAACTTTTTAACACTGTTAAATGTTCACACAATACAAGGCCCAAGAGCCATTCAATGGTAGATGGTTACCGAATCAGGCTGTATGGGAGGAAGTAAGTGTAGATTATGAGAATATATATGATAAATAACAGTTAGCCCCAGACTTGAAAAGATTAAGAGTGTAGTGATTGGGGAAACATCCTTTCGGGACTCTGTTCCACAGATTTTATGGCTTTTTGAGACCCCTTACATTCATCTTTAAATCTTTTTCTTTGCCTGATAAAAAACTTTGCTATTAAAAAATACATCTTATATATGTATATCACTATAAATATATCTCTATAAATATATCTCTAAAGTTTCAACAAGAACATCAACATTTAATTACAAGATAGACTCTGTCACGCTCAGGAACACATACATACATACACTTTAGCACTTTGGAAAGTAATACTTTTAAAATAAAGAATATTTTGTCTTTTATTTCAGAATGGATGACAATAAATAAATATTTTGCCGTTTTACGCCATTGAGTCATTCATATTTAATAACTAGCTTAAAAGCCGCCCTACCAGGCGGCATTTAAGCTAACTCTGCAAAGGTCTCATGATAAGTAGGGAGAAGTAGATGTGATAGACAACAATAAACTACAGAATTCAAAATTGATCGCTTCATTTAAGTATTGCATTAATATTTAAGCTTACCTTTTAAAAGTTCAACGATAATTCTTCTGTCATCACTTAATTTAAAACATTTTGATGTACATAAATCCTTACTTTCCGTACAAACAATTATTTTTATTTCATGGGTGACTTTCGCTGAATTTCGCAATTAATTTCGATTATTTCCAAATTTATTTCCAAGTTATAAAAATACTTATTGTACCAAAAAATCATGTACAAAAATTGCCGAAAACAATCGCGGTAATGAAAACTTGGGAACCCAAAATTTCAGGATTGCGGGTCTGTATCCGTCCCGGAATGTTTTTAATTTGCTTACGGAGTTGGCCTGATTAAAAAATGGCATGATATGCAAAGTTGAAAAAGTGTGACACAGTGACACACTGATATTAGCATTTATTATATAGAAGATGAGCTATTAAAAGTTAGAGAGTTGTGTCCCTTTAATTGAAAAAGCGTGACACAGTAACACACTGACGTTTATTATATAGATGAACTATTAAAAGTTAGTGAGTTGTGTCCCTTTCATTGAAAAAAGTGTGACAATGACACACTGACATTCGCATATTATATAGATGAGCTATTGAAAATTAGACAGTTGTGTCCCTTTAGTTGAAATGTGTGACACAGTGACACACTGACATTCGTATTATTATATAGAAGATGAGCTATTGAAAGTTAGAGAGTTGTGTCCCTTTAACTGAAAAAGTGTGACACAATGACACACTGATATTCGCATTTATTATATAGATGAATGCAATATTTGTGTAAGATTAGGATAGTACACAAGTGTTTATCAATAAATTAAAAAAAAATTTAAAAAATGCATAGTTTCCCTGCAAGCATTATTTGAAAATCTGATATTGAATATTTTTATAGAATCTTTTTGTCTTGTTTTTTTCATGAAAGGATTTAAATGAAAATATTTTTCTTTGTAATTACTATATAACATAGCAACTGAGAAAAATTACAAATTAATTAAAATTTGGATGGTTGCGGGTGGGGGCGAAATCTTTGTGAAAAATATTCAACTCCTCCAAAGAAAAAGAAAAAGATAAAGTGTAAATTCAAATCTTTTTATATTTCAAAAATTGTTGAGGTATTTTGAAACGATTTCTTTTTAGTTCAGCTTCTTTTTTTAAAAATTTACTTTCCAAGCGCAGATTGCTAACTAAATGAAATACTAAATATTTGATAAAGAATGATTTAAAATTGTATTGTCTAAAGGTGAAAAATTTTTTATGACATTCCAAAATAAAGAAAAATCAATTTCAGTTAATTTAGTTTAAATTTGATTCACATATTCTTGCAGATAAATTCAGAAACAGTATTTAATCTTTCGAGCATCAACAAGTCATTTAACATGAACAAGTTATTTGTTTAGCAAATAAAAATGTGTAGTTCTATTGAAACCAAACTCTAAAATTAGTCCTTAAAATCCATGGTACTTTGTTTTACCATTGGACTAAGTCTCTAATCTTCCTTAAAAAATCGCAATAAGCTTCTGAGTTTGTTTTTGTTTCTACTTCCATTACAGAAAGTGGAAGTCGGAGAGCAGCATTACAACACTTTATAACGAATATTAATGCACTTTGGTGCTTCCGTAACTGCTTTAAAGTTAACGCACATGAAATAAAGAATCGCACAACGCATGCGCTGCTTGCAGTGGCAGCCGTTTTGTTGTGTCGCTTTGGATGGTGACTGGATTTTATCCTTTGATCCGACCAATATTAACCAAATTTAGTATTTTACCGTCCGGTGACTCATTCACTTAAGCGATATATCTTGGAGAAGATTGTTCTTCCCATTGTTATTTTAATTCTCTTCTAACATCTTTTTACTGTCTGTGTCCTAATTATTCCGGTGTCTGTCAAAATGACGCCCCCATTGGAGGGAGAACCGAAAATGTTTGAACAAACCGCCAAGTCAATCATCGACACAAATGTCCAATGCCATTTTCATAAACCATGCAGTTCCGCTCGTCGTAATAATTATTGTTGTTCTTGGAGCAGTTTGATTAGCAAGGTGGAGGTGATGTACCCGGAAAGTGTGCGTGTGATACGTGTGTATATCTAGGATTTGTTGGATTTACACACACACACACACGCATCATTGTCTTCTTTTATTTTATTTTCCTCCTTTGTCTTTTTCTTCCAAGTCTGTTTTCATTTCTTTTTTTATTTCAAATAAATAATTATTGTGATTAAAATCGTCATTTAGGTCTTATCCGAGATTTTCTCTTATTTCTGATCGTTCTTTAATTAAATGAAAACGATTTAAGTCTTTTTTTTTTTAAATTTCTTTTTTTACTGTTTTTGAAAAATAATGTCTCATTTATTCCGTCATTTAAGTTTTTTTCTCTCTCAAAACAAACAAAAAATTCCGTTTTTCTATTCATTTGAAAAATGTTTTAGTTTAGAATAATTTGTGTTAATTTTCACTTTTTAAGTATTTATTCGCTTTCAGATCTTATTTGTCAATATCCTTATTTAGTTTTTGTTAATTGTCATAATTTGATCTTAGAAAAAAGATTCCGACATAAAAATAACACGTGTTTTTTTTTTTAATTTTTTTTTTTTAAATTGAAAACATTTTTTTTTTTACACTTTTTCTTTGTTGAATGTTTTTCATTTTATTTTTATTTATTTAAAAAAATATTTTAGTTTATTTCTGTTATTCTGAGAATATTGTAGATAAGTTCAAAATTTCCGGCTTTAGATAATTAGATTTTTAAAACACATTTTTGTCTTTCTTTATTTCAAACTTCAACAAAGATATGGTTTCTTAAAAAAAAAACAAAAAAAAAACTAAAAGTGTTTGCTGTCTTAAATGTTGTATTTTTTAAACTTTAAAGTATAGATAGACAGATAATTTTCGTCTGTAAACTTTTCTTTTTCATAGGTACACACACCTCTGCTTTTTTGTTGTCAAGTTGTTCCAGATCATCACACGTTTTTTTTTTTCTTCAGTAAAAAAATATTTTCTTTTTTTTAAACCGGACAGTTTTAGTTACAAAAATAAATTTATTTAAGGGTGAAATGTCTCTAGTCAGAATCCCACCTTTGATTCTATTGCTAAACCTTAGAATAGCAATTCTAATCACACTTGTTTATTGTGTAGATGCGAAATATGATTGCTGTCAGAATTATTTTTGTCCGACTACCTCTCAAATCATGATGGGATCTGGCATGTCCTTTATTCTGGACGGATCACCCACAAAGCAGTCAGATGATCATTATTATCATTATCATCAATATCAACCAAATTTCTATCAACGTGACTCAAATCAACAACAATCAGAGGAAATCAAACCTATGACCCTGCCTTCCTGTGTTATCACTGTTTTCATTCTCTTTGCAACACTCTCCAAAATAGGTAAAGTAAACTTTTTTCTTTTCTTTCTTTTTTTTAATAACTTAGTTTTACTTTTTAATAAACTTTCACAAATGATTTCATCAAACATTTTTGTTTGTTCATACCCAATAAAATCATAAAAAAACTTTAAACAAAATATTCTCTTGTCAGTTTACTTAAAAAATATTTTAACAAAATAACATGTTTAAAAAAAAAGTAGTTTTTAACATTTTTTATCCATAATAATACACATTTTCTCTATATTTTTCAGTAATTTCAGAAAATGTTATTCACTCTTCCAAGATTATAATTAATTATAACTATAATTATAATTAAAAGTATCATTTATTTTTACTTTTGAGTCAAACAGACTCAAAAAAAGATACCTTGTATAATTTTAATTTGCAGAAAGATCAATATTCTGACAGTTTGATTTTTCTAAACTATGGTCCCAATTCCAACAAAAAACTAAAATTACCCACAAGTAGGAATTTTTCTTTGATTGTGTAGACCAATCTGTTAGAATCACACACAGTGATGAATAAATTATTTTGCTTAGCTTATGATGAAGTAGAAATCCACAATGAGAAAATGTAGAAATATTTCTAAATTTTGTTCATGAATTTCTATAAATTTTCATTATGCTCATTAATAAATGTTATGATTTGTTATCATCATAGGCATATATAAAAAAGAATAACAAATGATAGCATTAGAACCTCCAGTTCCTGGAATCAGACTTGGTACCCTCTTTTGAAGTGTAAATTATTAAACCTAGTAATAAGTAATTTTCATTAGTATTTTTTCTGTATTTGATGTATTTTGTTTGAAATACTTCTGTATTTTACCTTGAAATATTCTAATTCAAACATAATTACACATTGTGTTAAGATTGTTTTTCAAATGTGGAAGACCTATTGAAGTGAAGGTATTTTATTATAAGTGATCTTGTTTTTTTATCATCAGAATTGGTTGTGGATTTGTATGCATTTTTTGTCAGTCATTATTTTTTGTATAAGAATATTTGCTTTTTGTGTTTATTTTTATGTTGCAATAATAGAAAAGTTTGTCAATAGAAAGTAGCTATCAATTCAGTCTAGGACTCTGAACTTTTTCACTAAGATTATTCATAGATCATTTCACTTGTTCCTGGATAGCAGGTGGAGGTAGAATCTTCAACTTGTATTACAATATCATATAAAATAAGTTGTATAACTTAAAAAATATAGCCATAATGACTTCATATATGTTTCAAATATTGTGTTGTGAACATTGATAAGATAATTACAAAATGACAGAGTTGAAAACACTCCTTAATATTGTTTTCTTTTAGATTAGAAATCTTATGGTTGATAATTATACAAGATAACATGACCCATTAGGAGAATGCTGGTGGCAGCTCAATGTTTTTTGCTAATATGACAGGTTAGAAGGGGGGATAGAAGAAATTGTTTCTACTGCTATCTAAAATCAGGCCGAATAATAGAACATTTCCATATCAAATTTTCAAATAATGATATGTAGAAAGAAAAATTAATACTGATTTTTTAAAAATTATTTTAATTAAAAATATCAGATTAAATCAACAGTATGTTGTAAACTATTCTAAACTGACTTTTTATATTTGCCTTTTGTATTTGGCAGGTTGAATCATTCTAAAAGTTCACCGAGTACTAAAATGTACAGGAATCCCTTGTAAAAAAATGTCTTCTAAGAAATTATATTCTTGTTCTCTATGAATAACTTTATGATGACAAAATACATTCTTTTAATGTAAAAACTTTAAATGTGAGGATTATTGTTTATACTTTTTCTCTTTTTTAATAAACAAGGTTTCAATGTCACTTGTTCTGGTCAAAATTAGTGAAACTTTTGGCAAAACCCATTTTTTTCCACAATATGTTGTTAAGAAGACTCTTCTAGAAAGTGATTGCTTTGTCTGAGTAATCCAAATTCATGAAGTTAACCATCAAAATTCTACTAATGTTACATGATCTGCTTAACTCATTTCAAAGCTTCCATTACATTTTCCTGTTATTGGCATAAATTTAAATATTTTTCCAGTTAAATTTAGTTGGGCAAATAGCTAACAAAGGTTTTTTTTTTTTTTTTTTAATATAAAATTGATAAATTTTTTTACAGTTTTTGGACAAAGTATATTTTCATTTGTTATTAAAATTCAAAATACCTTAAATGTCTTGCAGTTTGTTATTGCACTTCTGATTTAGTGCAGGGGAGACTTTCATGAGTTTCAACAATTTAATATAGATTCATTTAAATTAAAATTTATTAAACATTTTCTCATATTTTCAATATGTTCATTTATGAATGTGCTGTTTTATTTTGGATACATTATCTGATTGCATTTACGTAGGCTAAAATATGTCCTTAGAAGAAAGGAATATTCAGATATGTATTATATATATATATATATATATATATATATACACACATTTGTTCTTTCCTTGTATTAATTTTTTGTGCTGTAAATGCAATCATTTTCACTGCTATTGTTTTGATGAGAAAATAATAAGATTTACTCAGTCATGTAAATATTTTCAGTACTAAAATATAATTTTGTCAGTTATTTACATTATTAGTCTTTGACTATAGCATGCAATTGTTTCTAGAATATTTCTTATGCTTTTAACCATATTTGACCTAGAGCAGAAAAAATAATTTATTCTGCTTTTCTCTGGAGTTTCTTCTCTATCTTTAAATATTTGAGTAATTATGTGATGACTGATCTGTGACCCCCTTTTTTGTTTATTTTCCTTTTTTTTTGCCCTTAGCCTTTTCAAACATTAGTCCAATCTAGGCTTGTTAAACTTTACAAAAAAATGTTTGTTTTAAACTTTATTTTCCATGTTGTATAAAGTGAGTCAGTAAGAATCTTGTTTCGATACACTTGAAGATTTATTTGGTTTTGGGCTTTTCAGTTATTTACAATACTTTCTACACCACTCATCTTCTCTGGTTGACATAGATATGTGTGGATGCTGAAAAATTCTCAACATGACCCAGTTTCATAATCTAACTAAATGACCAAATATCAGATTTTTGAAGGGCTTCTTGTTTGAACTGAGTTTATTTTAGAACTCCATTGTAGAAAAACCCCAAAAAGTGCAAAACCTGTGAACACTGCAACAATTTTTTTTTCCAGATATGAGATGAAAATTTCTGAAGATGAGAAGTCACCAGCTTAAAAATTGTATTTAAATAAATTTGCCAGTTATAAAACGTGTTATTTAAAAAATGTTACAGTTTAAATCTAGTTTATTTTTGTTTTTGTTTTTTTAGTCTCGGTTACAAGACATTTTAGGCTTGCCTTAGAAGCTATTTTACCGTTTTCACAGTTTCTTATATTCTATACTTTGTTTAGTTTTTAAAACAATGACCTATCACTTCAAATTAATACCAATACATAAGTACCAGATGCTTTAGTCATTGAGATTATTAAGCGTTAATGGCTTATTTGATAAACATCTTTCATATATGATTCATTTAAAAAAAATGATAATTTCCCAAAGTTAACTTTTGATTTTTAATTGTTTTATAATTAATAATACCTAAGAGCCTAAACTCACTTTGAGAATGTAAGTAAATTACATATTTGTTTCTTTAAGCTTCTGTCATTTTTCATTAAAGAATTCTATCTGATAAATTTATAGGAAGATTTAAGCAAATGAAAAGAAGCTAACCTCTTAAATAGTACTTAACAGAATAAATGCTACATTTTTAATATCTTGGCAAAAAGTATTCACTGCATGAACATTCAGTTTGGTGGATTGCTATTTGACTAAATCTATTGCACCAAAATATCTACAGAAATGGTTTTCAAATTTTTTTTTTTTGGCCTTGGCACATTAGTCGTAAATGAAAAAAACTTCCAATAACAAAATGTAATGTTCAGAGTCTCAGTAAAAATTGTTTAACTAGCAAGAAATATTTTTTATAAGTTATTGTTTTCTTTTCAATAAATTATCTTTGAGATAAAAAAACACCATTTTTTAAGTTTTTAAAATCATTTCACCTCAAGCAAGGAAATAAAGCCACTAAGACAAGGGGTCACTGAGTGTAAAAGGATATGAGAGAAAGAAAAACATTAAGAAGAAAGAACAATAAAAGAGGAATCAAGAAGACAGTAGATAATGATTGACATTGCATTTACATTTTTGAAGATCAAAGTTGACTGGAAAGCAAGAAACCAGAAACCAGAATTCCACAAGGGCAAACGTGCAAGAGAAGAAACTGTTGACACAAAATTACAGTTACATCTATCCATTTCATCTGTAAAATGATGAGCCCTAGCTGCCAATTGAGTACTGTGCTTAAATTTGTAAAGTCAAGGAACCAAAGAGGAAAGCACATTAAAGTGGTGGGAAAGTGACTGAAGCTGAGATGTCAGGCTAGGACTCTTAACATTGCAGATCCTTCTTTGGATTTTATCAAGAATCCCTAAATACAGAGCAGAAGCACCAAACCAGATGTGGTAGCAATATTCAATGCATGGAGGAATGGTATTCTTATGCGTAAGAAAAATTGTCTAGCATGGCACAGTGAACTGACTTTTCTAGCTGCAAACCTAGCAAATTGTTCAATATGATCACTCCACTTCATGTCAGCAGAAAACCTTAGCTGAAGAAGGCACAATGAGTTGGAGGTTAGCATCAGCCATGCTGATGGGAGGTAAAAAAATCCTCTAAGATGCTTAAAAGAGAGCATTTCAGTTTGAATTTCTGGGATGAGGAGTTTATTAGATTTGCAGTGGCTGCAGATGCTGTCTGTCATGTTACCCCTTGCTATGGCTTTTCAGTGTCCCTTCAGCCTTACTTTTAGAGTGTGGCTTGTTTCACCTTTATATTCTCTGACGCAAATGTCCCCTAACGGTAAATCTGATGGAACATTGAAAAGCTGTAGTGAAGGTTGAGACAATGAGATCTGGCATGGTGGATCATGTATGGAAGGAAAGAAATAATCATCAGTCTCTGTGGAATGAAGTAAAAATACTGGACAAGAAAGAACACTGGAGAGTTAGATGTCTGAAAGAATCAGCACATATGCTAGGCAATGAGGATCTCCTTAATAGGCCTAGCATAGAAATAAATACAATATGGGAGCCACTAATAAATAAATAAATAAAGACAAATATTATACATGGGCTGTGGCAGCAGTCAAAATCTAACAGAACAGACAGCAGCACTTGCAAATCTAATCAGCAGGCCTGTTAGGTTTAAGGCTCCAAGTTCACTACAGTAAATTGTCCTACAGGACAATGGCTCAGTGGATTAAAGAATTGGTTTGTGAATTTGGTGACATGGTGATTGTGTGCACTTGCACTCCATGGAAAATGGGAAAGCAATAAATGAGCAGTACTAAACAAAAAAAAAAAAAACTAGCCTACGGTTGTCCACAAAAGTATTTTATATAAATATGCTTTTAAAAAGTTCAAAATGTTGTGAATATTAAATTTTAATAACAATATGTATAATTACAAAAATACATTATTGACTGAAAAAAAAAAAAAAAAAAAAAGGAAATTATACTGTTATATACTGTACCTACTAATGGGTATGTTGCAATCCTCATAAATACGTTGGACACTATTGTAAGTGGGAATAATATGTTGTCTAAGTAGTCCACCACTAGTAGTGGTTTACCTACTTCATGCTGCTGGCGAGTATTTTGTTGATGTTATAAAGATTACCATTTCATTTCCAACCTTCCTAGGTTACAACTTATACATACATAAAATAAATTCAATGTGATTTTTGACATTTTTTTTAATATTGTCAGTCAATATATGCTTTTATTGTTTTTATGGGAATCACTCAACCTAATTCTTTTAACAGTTTTGATGTTTTTCATGCACAAAAATAATTATTCACAGCAGAGTATGTATTACCCCACATGCATAATGATTTTCAAGATAAATTGACAATTTGATCACATTCATTGAAAGAATGAAATTTTTTTAATAATATTCAAGAAGGGAATGTTCTCTATAAGTTTCCAAAGATTTCCTGTTTTGAAGCTCAATGAGTTCTTGTTGCTATTCGGTTGGTGCTTCCATATAATGAAATGAAAATGGATCACTAAACAATTTTAATTCACTTTCTATTTTTCTGAGTTCAGACAATATGGTTGTAAAAGCTTTTAACAAAAACTTCACATAATTTACTATACTTTTCAAAGTTCATAAAATATTCTTCTTTTTAATAAACACTGGAAATGCACAATTTTACTGGTTTTCAGTTGTTATTAGAAATTGTAACTTCTTCGTAAAACCTACAACTTTGAGAAGTAAATAATTTCTTCATACTTACTGCCAACTTCTTCCAAGTATTTTTTTTAACTAAATGATGGTTCAAGACCTGGGATCTGATAAAATTCACAATGTCTATCATCAACTGATTCATAATTAACTTTTGAGCGCATAATTGCTGTTGAGGAATCAAGCAATGGTAATATGTAATGATCAAATGATTCTTTGAATAAAGTAATAAGTCAATTATTTTTATCAATTAAATTTTATTTCTATCAATATTGAAATTTTCAATTAATAAATTAACGTGCTAAAGTATGTCCCTGCCTGTTTTTGTACTCTTCATATTGCATAAGTTCAACATTTCATCAATTATATTAAAATTGACACCAATTCCTCTGATGAAAATAACTAATTGGGCAGTGTCACTTTGATCGCTATTTTTGTCCAATGCTAATCTGTAATAAACACATTTAGATAATGGGGTCTGCAATGTATTCATATCACTGCCAGCTATGTCATCAATTCTTGTACCAATTGTCTGATGTGAGAGACTTGTTTTATTGAATGTTTGCTTATTTGAGACAATATTCATTAAAAGCAATTACAATAATCATTCTTTTATTAATTCTCTGTCAGTGGCTTGCCTTTCCGAGCCAATTTTCCAGCTATTAAATCGATAACTTTTGTACGTATCAGTTTTAAGAACAGATTTTTTGAGAATGTTTTCTTGAGAACTAAACTGCTTCTTTAATTCATCTCTTTTCATTTTCTTTCTTTCTTTCTTTATTATATTCTGACTCATTTTTGACAACATATCAATGCTTAATATTATATTCCTTGCATAGAGCAATTTTTATCATGACAAATGAGGCAGATAATATTACTGCATGTTTCAATTAGGAGATATTTTTCTGTCCATAGAATATTGAATTTTCTCTTTTCGTCTGTTATTTTTTCTTTTCTTAGTATTATTAGATGCCATGACCAAATGTTGATTTTTTAAAAATATAAATTTAAAGTTAACTAAATAATTATGAATATAATTGGAATGTATTGAAAGTGATTTAAATTATTACGTTAACAAAAGAAATATATAGATATACGTATGTCTGTATTATCTACCTGAAATTAGAATTAAATAAATAATAAATTTAAATTAACCTCTTCTACTTGACAATAGGTCTAGCCTCAAGTCATTAAAAATGCCTGACACTCTTTTTAAAAGGAGGCAAAATGAGTCTTCTTCCTTCATCCGCCTGATTAAAGGTTCCCATTCTTTATCACTAATGATATAACTGATCCATCTTTTGAATTGATTTTTGAATCATCGGTTTGAACTCGATATCCCTAGACATTGTAAAAAATGTTAAGAAATAAAACAAGCATTATACATCAAACCGTAAAATTATTGAAACTGAAACAATCAAAATGACAGACCATGCCCACACAATTTTTCATTGGCCAGTTTAAAATTGTCACCAATTATGTCATTACGCCATTAAAATGTATCCTTTTATTTATTTGCTGTCCCATTAACAGCAAGTTTGTTGAAAAGGTCAATTTAACATGACCCAAAGCCAAAAAACCGTAAGCTAAATAATTTTTATTTAGCACTGGCTCTTTGCCCCCACACACCAGCTGGTGTGTCTTGGCAAAGACCTTTGCCCCCTTTTAGTGCAATGGGGGAAGTGAAACTACTATCACAATATGCGAATAATTTTCTCGACATATGTTACTAAAGTAAATGAAAATATACCTAAAATCTTTAGGATGCAGTGGGCAACATGAAAATATTATGTGAGCTGCAGTGTGGTCTGCTGGTTGGCCATCCCTGAACTAGATGACATGAGCAGTGGCACAAGGACATTCTTCCACTGTAGATTATATAAATGGTTCAGTTCAGAATTCCCTGTAAGTTACTCAGATCGATATACAACTGAGGAAGGCCAGAGGACGCAATGGCTGAAATGTTCTGATGACAACATAAAGATGAGGACAATAATCTGAATATAAATGGTGTCAATGAAAGAGATCAGTCTTATTTTGGAGGCATTAATATCAACGAGCCAATTCTTTCCAAAATTAACAATAGATTAGATAAGCTGCCAATCCAATCAGAATTACCATTAAGATATATTTTATAAGTGTTCAAAATAAAGAAAAATTAAGATTTTATATTAAACATTTCTGCATCCATGAACAATACACAACATAGATTTTTCATTATTTAATATTGCAGAATTTTATAATGAATGATGAGAACTTCAAAGACAAACTTTTTCCTGAACAGATGGGTTTTAATTTTTTTTATTCTTCTTATTAATAATCCTGACACAGATGTGAATCCATTAAATCTTTCTCAATTCCAAGCTTACCGCATATGATGAAGAAAATCATTGAGTGTTAGATTTTGTACAGTGGAATTCAACTTGATTCACTTTTAAAAAAGCAGAATTTACATGTTGAAATCTCTAGTAGTGTTAATGATCTGACAAAGGATTTTATGCTCACATTTTATTAGCCTTTCTTTTATAAAAGATTAGAAGTCTTTTGACCACTGATGACCAGACATCGATTAATGGTAAAAAGCATCTCTTTATGGAAAGTAGCAAAGTTAATTGGTTGAAAGATTTTGTTTTTACAAGTGTATAAATTTGACCTTACTATTCTTAAGTTTACAACTAACCAGGTTGCCTTCATTCCATACATTCTTCCATTTTCTGATGGATTAATTCCATTTGCATTCCAATTCCAAGACACCTTCTGTAGAACAAAATAAAAAAATGACGAAACTAATCTATAAACAGAATCTATTTTATATTAATTAATGCAAATGATGTATAATGTGTCACTGTGTTTTCACGTGTATACAATTTCACCTCTCATTAAGTTCAAAGAAAACTTTCTATTAGGTTGGAACAAAATGACTGTTTTTTACATTACTTTAGTGCAAAGTGTTTTATATTTTTTACTTTATTTCCTTCTGTTTATATCTACATCTATATAGCATTTTAAATACGTGTCCTTTCTCAGATTTGTGTGTATGTTTAAGGGTATTGAAACAAAGATAAATAATTTTCATGTCATTGCACTAGATTTCCAACTTGGCCATTGTGCTGCCAAGGCCGATTGCAAATTAAAATAGCTTGGAGGTTAGTCAACTTTTGCACAGACTTTGCAATTGCAGTCTTCAAATGAGTGTCTGGTCCTGTTTGCAAGTTGACATTCAACAAGGAAGAATTAAGGATAGCTTTGGTGGCTCATCCAGAAACAAAGACTTAGACATTGGGATCAGTGCTGTCAGTAACTCATCCAGCAGTTGCAAATAGAAGTAGCTACACTCCCTTCATTTGAAAGATATGATTGTCTTGCATGGTTTGCTAGTTGTTGAAATTTGCTTGTTTGTTTCAAAAACAACTCTTGATAGTGTGATTGAAGAAAAATGGTTCCTGGATGATAATTGGAAACATAGCTTTTCTTTGGGTTAATAAACTTGTTCTCCACTCAACCAACCCAAAACCAAATCTTCACCCGAAAATGTCTTCCTGACAATTTGCTAGTGTTGTAATTAAGCAATTTATAACAGCCTCTTATAATCTGGTCAGACTGTTGTCTTAATTTGGTACTGGTGCATCAAAAGTTGCAAATATGAAAAAGCCTTTTCAGCTACAGGATAATGTAAAACATCAGGTTTCATAAACTATTTGGCAAAAATTGATTTAATTAGGCATCAAGGTTTTGCCATACCCCACTACTCACTGGACATATCCTTTATTAGCACTTTTCCAGGCCGGGGTTGCTAGTAGGTATACACTAAAGTAAATGCCTGCTGGTAGTTTGTCAATTTTTATGAAACCCAATATTTAGTAACGGTGCTTTACTGTGACTTCGAACATTACGTTTGAGTTGAGTTTATCGTTCAAAATTGCTATTTAATTTGTTCTCACCTGATTTAACCATTTCTCCATTGATAAAATTGGAAATTCTTTAGACAATTTTTGTTGAATGTCACTTTTATTTATTTCTCATTGGTTGCCTTATTAACCAACTGAAACTAGATTTTACTTTATTTGATTTTCAGTGCGAATAAAAATGATATGAGGGAGTGCTGAAAACTTTTTTCACTTGTCTCCCTTGCCAAAATCTGACTAAATAAGCAAACATTTTATTTATCTTTTTAAAGGACTTTTTGGTTAGGCTGAAAACTTTTCAGCAAACTTTTATAAATGTCTTATAAATTTTTTATTTATTTTATTTGTATTCAGCAAAGGTTTAACAATGATTTAAGTTGAAAATTTGTTGTTAAAGAAACAAATTTAATCTTTTCATTTTCAATGAGTCTATTTAAATAAGATTAATTTAATTTCGTATAACAGATAGAAATAAGTGGTCTCCTGTCCTTTGCACTGAAGAGATTTTATGCTGAATTGTTCTAATATATCTGGCTTTTGAGATATATGTGCAACATTTTTATGTCTAGTGTTATATTATGTTAATAGCATATCCATTGTGAACCGGCCACACTGACCAAAACTGTCGACTGTATTCTTGCTATTATAGTTGTCTTCTTAGGATTATGTGAACTGACCTTTTTCTCCTGCTGTTGAATGAATGAAGCTAATATATAACTAGAAGAAATTGTATCAGTCGGATAAGTGCTCTATTGGGACCAATGGTTAGTCAATAGGTATGAAGGTACAAAAGTGATTTTCTTTATCTCAACATTAGAGATGAAGTTGAAACAATAGAAGCAAGTGATAGAGATTTCCGTAACAAGTGGCTAGCAAGTGCTTCAGTCTCAAGCTTATTATATTGGTTTTCTTCCAAAGAAATACAGAACTGTGAATTCTTAAGATTATTATTTTGATCTCAGAATTTCCCTACTAGGTAGCATTCTTAGGCTAGTCTGAATACCATTTAGCCTGATTTCTGCTTCTCAATCAGACCACCTTATTTAGATATGACTCTTCCTAAATATGATTGCTTCAGGTTTCCCCAAAAAATGGTTCTCTTGTACTGTCCAACCAATTCCATATTTGGGAATAAATTTGTTGGGATGTCATTCACAAACTCTGCCAGCAACTCTATATTTCTATTTATCTGCTTCTGTTTGTTTATCTTTTCTGTTTATTTTCCTATCGAAATTCTTGCTAAGTGAAGAAAAGAATAATTTGCTTGTTAATTTTTTTGAACTTGTCTAAAATCACTACATTTTGATTTTATAGACACCTGTATAGAAAAGGAAAATATGATTTTTTATCTGAATCTCAACTGTTTCTCTTTTATAGCGTGCAGTGAGTTGCCAAGGTCAAATGCAAAATATATAACAAAACCGTCCAACAAACAGAATAAATAAAGTTTGCAATAAAAAGAAAAAGGAACAGAGTAAAATGAAATAATATCAGGCAAGCAAATAATATATGCAAGGCAATTTAACAGATTTTATTGGCTAAGAAAAAATTCCCAGCATTCATTTGTGTCCTTTTGTTTATAAAAGAGGTGGGGGTAAGTGTTCTAGTCATTCTTAGCAGATTGAAATCAACATCCCCACCCCTCCCTCAATTTAATGGATGGATGCACTCATATTTACCCCGCCCATTTTATAGGCAAAAGCACACAAGTGTGCTGGGATTTTTTCTTAGCTAATAAAATAACCTGGTTTGCAGTTTGACATGACTCAGTTCCAATCTGTCTTGTCTAGAAGTCAGAATGCTACATTTGCTTTTCCAAACTTGCTTTTGTGTGCCAATGCCAATTTTTAGTTTGTGAACTTTTTGCCTTATTACTGTTGATTTGCCTTGCATATATTGTTTGCTTGCTTGATATTATTTTATTTTGACATTGGCTATTCACTTCACAGGTTATGAGCCCAGGAATAAACTCTGTTTCAACATTGACAAATCAAAATACGAACTATGGGAGGTAAAATTTTTGGGTTACATGCGAATCCAAAAATTGCACGAAACAATCTTGGCACCATTTGATCATTCCAATGACGAAGAATACTCGGAAAAGAATGCAAATGTGTTTGCTGAATTAATTCAATTTCTCGATGATTATGAGAGAAGCCCCTGACAATGTCAGGAAAGTGCTGCAAATTTTGAGAGAGCACTAATTTATCAAAAGGAAAACCAAAAATAATTTCCTTGTATACTGAATTAACCTTCCTATGCAAAGCAAGTGCTGAAACTACAACAGATTCTATTATTCGAGCCGAAAACATGGCCACTTTATTAAAAACGTTAGGGGAGGTAATTGGTGATTGAACAGAGATCTTTGAACGGCTTCAAAATATATTTTGTTTTGTGGACAATTATTCTGGTCTAATAATGTTTTATTTTCTGAAACAAAAAAGCAATACGTTTCTTGCTACAAAGTAATATTTGGCAGACATTGCTTTGTATGGTTCTATAAAATATCTAAGAAGTGATAATGGCACTTCTAAAAATTTTAAAACTCTTTTAATTAATAATCAAATTAAACCTGAGCAATCAGCTCCTTACTCTGCACAGCAGAATGGTACTGCAGAAAGATCTTGGTGATCTCTATTCAAAGGAGATGTCTATTAATAGAATTGAAGCTACCAAAGTTTTTTGCTGTTATGACCATTACATATATTAGAAATCAGTGTTACACTCAAAGAACTGAAAAAGCTGCCTTTGAAATGTTCATAGGTCGCAAACGTAGCTTTGGCAATATGCACACATTTTGCACAATTTGTTAGGCATACATACAAGATAGAAAGAAATTGCATACTAAAGGTGAAAAAGCAATTTCCGTAGGCTACAATAAATCAAGTCCTGCCTATTTAACATCTATACCTGAAACTAAGTATGTCAAAAAGTCATGTGTAAAATTTACTGGAAACTTTGAAAATTCTTCCCCTGACTATTCTTTACTTCCAATTGAGAAAATAATGCAATACTTCCCAACTATTTGCAGAAAAATCCTGGTAGGGAGGGGAAACAAGAAAGCGAACCTACACAGTCAAGTCCAACCAATAATAACATGGGAGATAATCCTAGTGAAGAAATACCTGACAGACAATATTCAATTAGGTTACGAAAAATGCTTGAATATTTAAAAGATTATGTTGTTAAGAATTTAGACGATAGAGTAAATCTGGCTATAGATTATTGTTGCTTGGTAAAGAATATGCCCACTAATTATAATGAAGCTATTACTTCAAATCATTCTATAAAATGGCAAGATGCCATGAAAAAAGAAAAAAAATCCCAGCATGCATTTGTGTGCTTTTGCCTTTAAAAGGGGTGGGGCAAGTGTTTTGCAATCATTCTGAGCAGACTGAAATCAACATATAGCTTGCAGGTGGTTCTTGTTGAAGTGTAGTTTTCTAAGTGGCATCCACTTTGACCAAAGGGGAACAAGGACGTAAAGGAGTAGATGAAGGGGTTTTGGAGATCAAGTGACAACAAAACCGGAAATAAGGTGTATCCAAATACTGGTCTATATTAAGTCATACTTGGGATCACGGTCAGTTCTGGTCTACCCTTGGCAGGAGACAGACTTACATGTTGCATGATTCTGATGCTGTCTATTTACATTGCCGGACACACTTCAAGATGTGTAGATGTGCAAGGAGTTGGGAGGGGAAAGAGCTGACATAGCAGAAGATGTCCCAAGCATTGTGTACCTACCCACCCAGACAAGCAAGTGAAGCCCTGAATAAAATACCTATTTTATAATATGGGGATGTCCTGGGTACAATGATAAACTACATCTGGCAGCAAGGCCTCTGATCAGGAGGCCTTGAGGAGTGTGGAATGCCCTCTTAATTACAGTTGTTCCCAGGTCCACTATGACCCGGAGTGGTAGCATTTGTTAGGATCCCAGCTATAGGCAAATAATTAACTCCTAAACTGGGGTCAAAACACTATGAAAGTGTAAAAACAGATTTTTATAGTAAAAATATCAGCAATACATTTTTTAGAATAGGCATCGAGGTACTAACAGAATGAACGAAATAGGCATCGAGGTACTAGCAGAATGAACGAAATAGGCATCGAGGTACTAGCAGAATGAACGAAATAGGCATCGAGGTACTAGCAGAATGAACGAAATAGGCATCGAGGTACTAGCAGAATGAACGAAATAGGCATCGAGGTACTAGCAGAATGAACGAAATAGGCATCGAGGTACTAGCAGAATGAACGAAATAGGCATCGAGGTACTAAGAAAATAAAACCATTCTTTATTATTATTATTCTTCAAATCTTATTGTGGCTTAGTTTGTTGCATTTATTTTTTTATTAATGGCTTTGGGAACAGGAGGGATTATATTTATCTCTCATCAGTTAATTGAACAGAGCGGACTGGACACTAACTTTGGGTAGCAACCAATGTAAGAAAAGGAAAACTCTGAATTCAAAACTATGGAAAACAGCCATGGAAAACCATTCCATTTATCTTTCCCAAGAAAGCATAGCAATTCACAAATAATAAAGAAAACATCTCTAGAGAGCCATGATCACCTTTATCCCTAAGAGACACGGCATTTATAAAAAACAAAGATTCAGATCACCGTTAGTTATAAATGTGTTTAATTGTTTTTTATTTCGTTGTGTCATTTATATTGTAAAATTGTTTGATGGACAATTTTTTGTTTTTTAATAATTTATTCACATGAAGTACCTATTACTTCAGGTGTCACTAATGATTTGCATTCCAGGTAAATGTTGATACTAATAGTTTTTCTTAGGTACAAAACTATTGAGATGGAAAATGTTAATTTATACTAGATAATGGGTTTAGAATTATTAGATCAGTGTCGTTGTTGGAATTGCTTCTGGAAAGTTACTTTTCCTCTTGCAGATAGTCAATGTTTGTCCAATGTAACATTGCATTCCACTTGGAAGAAAACATAGGTACATCCATATATTTAAAAAATCTTAAATTTTTTCAAAGTTTTTGTAATTTAATTTTATTTGGAGTAAATAGTACACCCTTGGTAACGATATGAACTAGTCCATAACTATAAATAAAGAACTTCAGGTCAGAGTTGAGAAAATAAAGAAGCTATTGGAGTCAGTATTCAGACTAATTAATACAGGCATCAGGTAGCCAAAGCATCACTTATGTTATAAGTGCTACAATGTGTGTTATAACATAGTCCAACGCTATTGTAGATGTATTGAAGAAAATTGTCAAGTTGCCTAAGGAAAAAAAAATGTATTTTGGTATAGCTTTATTTATATCTAATGCTACAAGATTTTTCTTTTTGTCTGTATGGCGTTAGGATAATACACAACAAACCAGCATAACAAGGAAGAAGAAAAAGATACACAAGATTTTCCTGAAATGTTTCACTGGCGACCATAATAAAAGCTTCTTTATGATTCACTAAAAATAAAATAGTGTTTTTTTTTTTTCTGGACAAATTATTTTGGTCTTTCTACATTTCACTATTGACTGCTTTGCTTACAGACTTTTTGAGTTGTGGCTTATTTTTGACAAAACTGCATCATTATATTGATTCAGTGAAATGTGAATTATATTACATTAATTTGTATGAATATTTGTAGAAGAGAAATGTTGGTGATGCCTTTTGTACTTGGAACATAAAGCCATTTCTTTGTCTATTAAAGGAGAGAAGTACTTGAGGAATAATAATTTTAAAGTAATCCACAGAATGAGTCAGATACAAGTAATTGTTACCCTTAATCTTATTTTTAGTTAATTTATAAGATAAGTGTTGTAGGAAACTTGGGATTCTGTAGCACAGACACAGGAAACACACTTGCAATGGATTCTAGTTCAGTACGCATCGACGTGACCCACTTTGAGCGTAGAAACCTTCTCCCATTTCAACAAACACTTGCCTTTTTAAACGTTCTTGCCAAACCAGAGAATTTCCATATTGAATATGCTGCCAGCTTTGATCTGACTCAATGACGCATACACATTGTCATTCCATCACCGATGCTTAGATGGTTTGCCTCGTTAGCAATTCGCTCGGCCTATATGCACATTTAGGCTACGTTACGCTAGCCCTCATGGACCGCCAAGGTAATTCTCTCACAATAAGCACCAACAAACTAGAATAAAAAAAAACAACAAAACCGATGTACTGTTTTATATACATCCATTTTATCCCTCTTATTTTTTATCTTAGAAAATGATGACTGGACAAAAGGACGGTAATTTTTGAAAAGTAATGGAAAGACCTCATCAGAATATTGCTCATTTTTGTGTTTATGCTCTTTGTTTTATCTTTTTTGTTTTTTTTATGTTTTTTGTTTTATGTAAAAACATAAAACATAAAATAAAAACATGTTTTTTGTTTTATGTTTTATAAAAACATGTTTTTGTTTTATGTTTTATAAAAACATGTTTTTTGTTTTATGTTTTATAAAAACATGTTTTTGTTTTATGTTTTTATGCTCTTGAATTTTTAAAAAAAAATCACATGACTGTTTTATGTACATCCATTTTATTTCTTTCATTTTTTGCTTAGAAAATGATGACTGGACAAAAGGATGGTAATTTTTTGAAAAAGTTTTTATGCTCTTTTCTCTATAACCAAGAAAGTTGTTTCATGCTATTTACTTTTGCAATTTTGTATTTTATTGCAGGTATCCCTATTAAAGTTAAGAAGACTGCATTCCTATTTCCCCTCATCTTGATTTCCTTGTTAGGGTCATTAAGTGCTGGATTAACTATCTACAAGTCTCACTCTACATCATGGGATACATCCTTATCACCTGTTGCTGCTGAGAAGTGTTCAATTGGAATTGTCTACCTGTCCATTTTATTCCTGCTCTTCCTCTTACCTCATGTTGTTTCACTTGAACAAGCTGCTCTTTGCAAGTTAACCATTTTTCTGTTCAGTAGCTTGATCTTCTATCAAGTGTTTGGTTCTACCGTCACTATTTTGCATTGTCTTCTACTGATGAGCATCATTTTGCCTTGCAACACCATACCATTATTTCTCATTTCCAAATATGTTCAAGCTGGAAAAGTCTTTTACTGTCTGATTTCACAGGAATCTCTTTTAAGCAATGCTGTTTCCTTGGTAAGTCATTTTGAGGATATCTGTATTTACTAAAAAATATTTTCATCAAAGCATTATTTAATGTGTCCAGTATATAAACTTTACTGCCAACTTATTAGCCAGTAATCTGATTCAGGTAGTTGTATGCCAAATAAAATCTCAGAATAAGTCTCCAAATTTAAAATTGTATTTTCAATATATCTAAAAACCTGTAGGCATAGAGAACTTGACAAAATGCAAAAGTTGGTACCAAAATTATCTTGGTAGCTCATTTAGTGATGATGTTATGACCATTCAAAATTGGAACTATTTTGAATGTGTTGAGAGACAAATCTTGGAGTGTAACAAATTTGAAAAACAGCACTATGAACTTTGAAAATGTGGAAAAGAGCTGGCCATCATTGAAATAGCGACATAATTCAAACAGACATGAAATAAGAACTATTCATCACACATGAGAAAGAATTGTATCTTTAGAAAGAGAAAAGATTAAATGTTTTTTTACATATTAATTTTATCAAAATGGACTAGAAAATTAACAAATTATCAGCAGTTGAAAATGGAAGGAAATTTCACCATTTTGACACCTTTTCACACTAAACTAGAGCAGTTTGGTATACCTACTAAGGTTTTATTTTAAAGGGTCATTTAATTATGACAATTAAGAAAATATAAATAAGATTTTCTTAAATATTAAGTCATTTATGACTACATTATACTTGGCTGAACAATCATGTGTCTTTAATTTCCAACAAATTAACTATATCTCGTGGGTTTTCTGCATATACTTCAGTTTTTTTTTTAAATATTTAAAATGTATTCCAATTTAAATATTGAAGTATCAAGCATTTTTATTGAAATTAAAAAATGTGCAGATGTTTGGTAAATTTTAAAAAATTTAATTTTTTTTTGTTTAAAAATTTATTTATACAGATTACGTCAAATTGTTTTATATATTTTAAACAACTTTTTAAACACAAATATCTTCATTTACTTTTTATACCACTATTTCCTTCATTTTTACTTTTGACTCAAAGTTTAGAAAAGTGGTTTGCTTTTTTTTTTTTTTTTTAAATCATAAAACTTTTCATGAAATTTGTTTGGAGTACTTAGTTTCTAAAAGTCTGTGTCTTTTATAACTTAGCTAATTGGTGTTATTTGTAATTACTTTTTAAAAATATTTTTTTGTTGTTTCTATCATTTACAGATCCTTTACCATTTAATTTCTGGGAAAAATAATTTGGATGAAAGTCCTGCTCAACCAGTGGCTTGGCATTCCATTGTCATGTATGTGCTGGCAGTTGGAATTGAGGGAACTGTATTTTCTTTTTTTCTCAGCTGCTTGCTCTTTACACTCACAAAGCATTGTTCCCCTAACACTGTCTGCATTGTAGAAGCCTTTTCTCTTTTTGTTATGAGCATTTTGGCTTATTACAGTGTCCACTTCTTTCAACTACCAGCCATCTTGGAGTAAGTATTGTTATTTGTATTTTACATGCTCTTAGTATATGTTCAGAGTGTTCAGTCAAAATTTCTATCCTCTTCTTTACTTCCTTATAAAACCAATATAAGTAATTCTAGGAGACTTGCATTTGAATGTTTCTTCAATTTCTAGATTAACAAAAGCAGTTTCTTTTCTACAATTACCCCCGTCATTGTTAAGACTATAAAGTACATCTGCATCCTTGGTAAGACGATAAACTACATCCAACAGCAAGGCCTCTGATCAAGAGGTTTTGAGGAGCATGGAACCACCTCTTAATTGCTAGTGTTACCAGGTCCACCCTGACCTGGGGTGGTAGCACCTGTTAGGATCCCAGCTATGGGCAAATAGTTAACCTCCAAACCGGGGTCAAAATGTATAAAAATAGGTTTTATTACCAGAAATGAATTTTTGAATAAAAAATTATCAGCAATACATTATTACCATCAATACATTTTTTGAAAAAAAAATTACCAGCAATGCATTTCTGGAAAAAATATTATCAGCAACACATTTTGAAACTAAAAATATTAGCAGCAATAAAAATCTTGTTGGCATTAAATAAGCCATTCAAATTGATATCCTGTAAAACAAATGAAGCTAAACCAAACCAAATCTACAATTATCCACAAATGTGTTATTTCATTATTACATAATTTTAAACAATACGTTGATTGTTGCAAGCATCATTCATAAATCAGTTATTGTTTTTTTATAATTTTCTTTTCTATTTAAAGTTGTTTCATTTGTTCATTTATTTTTTATTTATTTTATTCATTTATTTTTTTTATTTATTTTATTCATTTATTTTTTTATTTATTTTATTCATTTATTTTTTTATTTATTTTATTCATTTATTTTTTTGTTTATTTTATTCATTTATTTTTTCATTTATTTTATTCATTCATTCATTTATTTTATTCATTTTATTTATTTTATTTATTTTTTTTATTTTATTTATTTTTTTATTTATTTATTTATTTTTTTTATTCATTTATTTTATTCATTTATTTTTTTTTTATTTTATAAGACACAAGTACACATTTGAGAGCCCAAAACCAAGTATTTGTCAAGTATTAAATTTTAAAAATAAATACACTTTAGATGCTTTTGGAAATTAATAAACATGAAGTAAGGATTCTCAAATTGCAAAAATCAATAAAAATTCAGATGATTTTAAATATGGTGGTTAAATCATGTTAAATGGAAGCCATTTTAGCAGAAGGGTCAATTATACAAAAACAAAATCAAACACATACTTCCACTGAACACAAGTAACTAAATTTTTAGTGTGAATTTGTGTTTTCTCGGTTAGCCTTTAAATGCTTAGGTGGAATTAACACTACATTGTTACCCTGACAAAGCTATTAATTTTTGCTTTCTTAGAAAAATTTGTCCAGATGCTGTCTCCAAAATTATATGTAATTCTGTAGTAATCTTGAAAAGGTTAAATTTGGAAACTTGAAAGTAGAAAAACGTGCAGTAGAATTATTTTATTATGGTTGCTTTTTATCACAACATTCTGGATGCATAAAATCTTATTAGAGCAAACAACATGAAATCAAAAATAAAAAAGTCATTTGAGACACCTCCTTAAGATCTTGTCTTTCATGGGTGTCACCAGAACTATTTCAATTATAGAAGCTTCACTGATTAATGGGAACACCATCATGCAGTCATTCCTGCCACCCCTTCTCTCATACTCTATGCTATCTTGGTTTTCCTGCTTAGTAATTATTAGGTTGTAAAACACATTTGGTACTGTGGGCTGTTTTAAAAATGTCTTACTTTGTAAAATAGGTGCGGATATTTTGATAAATTATTGAAAAAAGCAGTGGAGTACAAAATACTTGTTTTAAACTGTACAAGTTTTGCATTTCTAGATCATAGGGGGGCCTGGTTTATGATCATGCTGCAAAGCTTTTTACTGTATTTAGGAAAATCTCTCTTTATCTTCAAGAAATCATAGAAACAAATTGACAAGAAAATTTCTGAATGAATTGAAAGAAAAGCTTTAGAAAATCTATCATAATTTATTTGAGAAATTGTTCAAACAATGAACCAGGTACGGCAAATATCAAAATCTTCCATTCAAGGCGTCTTTGCCAGTAACTCTTGTGTATTGCTTCTGCGACTGAAATTGAAAACCTGTTTGCCACAAAGAAGTCAGATGCCATTAGACAGAGATGATTCTCAAAGAGCATATCTTGACCTGCAGAATGTGATCTGGACAAACAAAAAGTGCTTCATTCTTGATGGGCATGACAACTACAGGTTTTTCTTTTTTCTTTAGTATAAGCTTGTAGCAAAGTTTATTGCAAATTACCTTGTCAAACCAAATGACTGTGTCATGTGTATCTACATTGGAAAATGTGACGAAAAAGAAAATTACTTACCAAGAAAAAGAGGCACATGTTCTATCCAGAATAGTCGCAGGTGTTGCCATAAATGTATCTCGGATATCCTAATATTGTATGTCATCTTCCATCTGATGACCAATGAAAAAATTGTTCCATTGATAAAAGCATTTGGTATTCTCGAATTGATGAAAAAACAAATTCGTTTATTTTGCTACCTTGTCTGTCAGCTGATGTGGTGGATTTCTGACTGATTACATATATTGGGATTTGTGACATTGGAGCTGTGAATCGTGATTTTAGCATTTCTTTCTGGCCCTGGGTCTTTGAGTTTGGACTTGCAATTTGTTCACTTTGTTGTGGAAATGAGATGTAACATCAATTTTTTGAACAAACTATTTCGGCTAGAAATACATCGACAGACTCATCCAGGCACAGTCGGCGTTCCACAAACTGCTTCTAGGCTAAGAAATGATCTGGCACAAAGGCAATCTGCAGGTCTTGTTTTATCTGTTTGACATCTGCTTTTTGCTCTGTACTTAGCTGCTGATAGACAGCAAATGCCCTGCCCATAAATCTCAAGGGAAGAGCATGTTCAACCTTCTTGATTCCACACAGATCACAAACAAGTTCTGCTTTTTCAATCCATTCAGTAACTGCTTGTCCGGTCACTGAGCTAACAAATTTGGGTATCAACTTGATGTCAAATGTCCTGTCTGTTATGGTGCCGAAATAGCTTGTTCAAAAAATTGATATGGCAGCTCACTTCCACAAAGAGAAACCCTGAAAACAGTTGCTTGTAGGGGAGGAATCTGGCCTGTGGTTTTGTTGTTGCTAACAGAACTTTGATAGCAGTCATGTATCAAAAGATTCCAGCACACAGCTTGATCCAAAAAAAATCTTGATCTTGAAAAATATTGTATCATCCATAATTGCATCAGATTTTTATCAGGCCAAGACACTATTGTTTCGACTGTTGATTAGTTTTCCTGCAGCCATTGTCTGTGATGGACGTTGCTTCAAAGAATCATATGAAAATTGTAATGCTGCACGAACATACTGGCAAGCCTTGTCAGTGAACAAATCCAAGTACCATAGTCAGGCCCAGAAACTCTCCTGATTTAAATCCAATTGAGAATCTGTGGTCAATCTGCAAGGAACGACTTTTTGGAATGGACATATGAAGTACTAATATGTGCACTGGATCATGTTTCATTGGAAAAATATGAAAGAAAAGTAAATAATAACGGAATTCGTTTTGTTTCAATTTGCACAGGGGTGTAAGTATAAGTGTATGTTTTGCTGTGGTAGAATTTATTTTGAGACTAGCATTTTTCCATTTTCATTATTGTTATTATACTTTAAAAATTTGTTAAACAACAGTTATTAAAATAATTATTTTCGTTAGGTTCATTAGATATTTGGTTTGAAAAATGAAGAGTAAAAAGTCTTTCATCTAAATAATTCCCAGATTAAGTGTTAGAAATTTGACTTAGTTTTATATAAACTTTGTAAATTCTTTTCCTTTTAATTTCAGACTGACATTGTGCGGCATTTGTCTTCGGCAATATGCAGACGTTATCCTTCTTTCTGGGTCCTCATTTACAACACCAACAGCAAATGGTAGCACCAAGGTTACATCATTGCTGAAACTCTTGGCCTGTATTTGTGAAAGTGGCATCCTCGCTTTGGTGCTTGCCTTTATTCCTGGACAAGCTCCAACCCTGTTCTCATCTTTTCACTCCTGGAATTCTGCTTTCGTTCTCATTTCATTGTTTATTGGAATTAATTGTACATCTCTAGGTAACATCCTATTGTATATAATTCTTCATTACCTTTATTGGCCCAGAAATATATATAAATATAAACAGTTTCTCGCTTTTATGTATACAGTGGATCAAAGAAATATCTCTAACATACAAAAAGATTATTACTTCATCAAATAGATATATTTAAATTTGGATTTGATTTATACCAAGTTTCAAATGCTAGAAATTAGAAAATTATCACAACAGATAATTTTATTGTAAACACAACTAATTACATGAGAAATAAGAATAATGGAGAGCAAAAAAAGTATAATTTTTAGTGATCTTTTAATAATATTGAATTAACATATATTTGATGTTTCAAGATTTTTCTCAATGGCTCTGTAACATCATACAAGCTGATTTCATATAAGCCGTCTTAGGAATTTGTCAGTCTATGTCCAAATACTGCAGAGTCAACATCTCTGCTATGACCAAGACAAAAGAAGGAAAAGTATTGTTGAAGAACACAAGAATGAAGAAGATAACAGAAAGCTCTCTACATAGTATGTCTTGACAAATTTGGTCCAGTGTGTGTAATTTAGGAATGGTAACAAAAAGGGACTATTGTAAATCGACTAAAGATGCACCGAGACAGATTTTGAAATGTGCCTGCTTGAA
Source organism: Acanthosepion esculentum (assembly GCA_964036315.1). Classification (NCBI taxonomy): domain Eukaryota; kingdom Metazoa; phylum Mollusca; class Cephalopoda; order Sepiida; family Sepiidae; genus Acanthosepion; species Acanthosepion esculentum. Next base: position 6,736,469 of record OZ038503.1, read on the forward strand.
ACTCGGAATGTTCAAACGATAGCCATAAATTACTTGGAAAGAATTGGTTGGCAACCTAAGCTTGACTGGAACATTTGTGGAACACCAGACAATAGACAACATCTGTGGCTAGAGTAGATACATAAACGCCAACCTCATCAAGTACCACTAATGGAGAAAAGGCATTTTGGAGCATGCATTAAATTTGCCAACAAGTATATCAATATAGCGAAGGAAACGGCGACTTGCCTCGTCAAACCAAGTGACAGCGCGTCGCGTGTATCCTATGACGGAAAATGTGGTGAAAAAGAAAATTACTTACCAAAAAAAAAGGGCATGTATTCTGCATGACATGCTGAAGACATAATATTTAAATTAGAAACGAGTCCGTCGCAGGAGTCTCTATAAAAGTATTTTGATATGCATAAATTGGGCGTCTTCTTCCAGTTGTCAACGAATTAAAAAAATGCTCGGCTGATAAAAGCAGTTGGTGTTCTTGAATCTGAGGGAAAATTGGTGTATTTTGGCTACCAGATTTGTCGGAGAGTGAGTTATTTTTCTGACTGGTTACATGCATCGTGATTTGTGAGATAGTACCTGCGAATCGAGTTTTCGGCATTTCTTTCTGCCCCTGATGTTCGAGTCTGAACTTAGTGATTATTCTCTGCGTTGTGGAAGTAATCTGCGACAAATATTTCCTTTGCAATCCCAGATCGCTTACAATCAATAAAGAAAATGCTTATTTCAATAACATTTTGTGGTCAGGTGAAACCAAATTCAACCTATTTAGCAAAAACTATACTTGTATTATGTGTCAGAAAGTCATAAGTCATCGTGGCTGAGGGTTTGAGTGTGCTAGCCTTGTTCAGATTGATGATCACGATAGATAACGGGCTCTCCCAGAATCTGTAACTAAAGTCCAACGAGCATAGTTGCAGTATGTGGTGAACAATTACGTAGAAGCAAGTGAGTCAGAGTGGCTTGCATTTGGTGCAAAGGAAAATAAGTTACTTACCTCAACACATGACACATAGCATTGGCATTTTGTTCCTTGGAAATGGCATAAGTCTCTCCTCTTCACGTTGGACTGTTCCAGCAATATGTGTGCTGCAATGTTGGCTTTTGTACAGCTTAGCATGGTCCTGGGTAACTGAGGACAAAAGCGAAGAATGCTAATTGGTTAGTCAGCCATGGTGTTGGCCTGAGAAAAGAGGGCTGAAGCAGTGAGAA
>OZ038503.1:6742677-6767677 GCA_964036315.1 Acanthosepion esculentum
TTTCTTTTAAATATAAATTATCAGAATTGCACATTCTTAATTCAGCCATTTGACAAATCGAGATGAAAGAATGATTTTGTATTCATATTTTAACATTTTTGTTTTAAATTTCATAATATAAAATCTCAATTCAGATGCTTCGAACTGATGGCAACTGTTAGCAGGGATTTGAAAAAAAACTTTACTTTTTCTATTTTAGGTTTGATCTGCATTTGCTGGTGGTCCAGCAAACATTCTCAGCCTGGCCTTTTGGAACATTTTATTGTATATTGTAGTGCTCTCCGTGGCCTTTATGCTTTCAGCCTTGCATTGTTGCTTGGTGAGACTGATCTTTCCCAAAAGCATCTCATGGTCACATCACTATTTGCTTTCATATTCTTTGCAGTATTTGTACAGGTAAATCTTTTTAATTTTGGCAACATGTTCATGCAAAAATGACAATGCAATATTAATTTGTTAGAATTTAGTTGTTTTTCTCATTGATAATTTGATTCAGTTTAACTTTATCTCCTGAACTTATTTATCTTTTTGGAATAAATGTTTCTGATGCTCTGTTTTAGAAACAAATTGTAAATATTTTTATTTGTTCCTGCATTTGAATCATTTTAAATCTGTTTTTCAATATATATTTCCAAATTCATAAAGATATTCAGGTAGAAGTACTGAAAAATTCTCAGTTCTACTTACTTTGTAAAATCTGATCAAATAATCCTTTTCTTTTTCTTTTTAATTGGGCACAATTTTTCAACACTCCATATATATATATTGTTTTTTATACAATTCCTATAAAAAAACTAAATAAAAGCACCTTGTCAGTCATTTTTAATGAAATGTGCATGAAAGAAGGATTGCTGCCTAAATACGCATACATATATATATATATATATATATATATACATATACTATTTACATTATTCGGACTATTGTCCTCATTTTGTTGCCATGTTTATCACAACATTTCGGCCGTTGTACGCTCCGGCCTTCCTCAGGTGGTTGGAATGTTGAACTGAACCCTTTATTTCGCTCACTAGGGTGGACTGTTCTAGTTCCATGTGCCATGTCTAATGGATGTCAGTTATCTCCTGTTAATTCCCCTCTGAAAGTTCTCCACTGCCTTAACCAGGTATTGAACTCATACTCTTTGGGTCCTGTCACTGGATCTAACTAACGCCTTTATAATGTACACCGTAATTTCAAGATTAGAGATATTCAGGTGACAATTTCTGTTTAGATATAAAATTCATTAACAATTTTCATAAAATAATGTTAATAAACATTATTGATAACAGTGCTCAATTGAGAGAGAAAAAATATTGTCTTGTTACTTTTGGTGTACCAAAATCTGCTTAAGCATTTAGTTTAAAATTTGTTCTTGCTGTTTGAATATAAATTATAAAACACTCAAAACTCTTTAAAAAAAAAAATTTTGTGAAAGTGATTCATATTTTTAAGTTTTTATTTTTCAAAAAGCTGCCCTTCATATATAGTGCTCATTAAGTTTAAAAATAATCATGTTTCAATTAAAATAGGGAAAATTTTGTTCATTTTGCTTCAGAATTTTCAGGTAAACTCTTTAAGTGTGCAATGAATTTAATTGCATTGTAGTGTGACTAATAAAAGTACAGTAATTTAAAAAATCCTAAATATTACTATGCTAATGAAAAATACTTGGCAGGCGACTTTAAGAAAATGCTTTGCTTTTTATGTAGACATGTAGTAGTAGTAGTAGTGGAAGAAGATAATGGAGTATTATAATCTGAAAAATATCCAGATGGCAGAAAAGAAATGTCTAACCAGAGAATAGTAGGAATTTCTCTGCTGTTTTTTTGGTTACAAGAATTTTAGTTGATTATATAATCTTATAATAATCTTTTGTTAGTAGATTTTTCTGGTAATTATTTGTAATGAAATATTTAAAAAAAAATCTTTTGTAAATTTTTTTTTGTTGTTTTACTCAAAAAGAATCTAAATTCTAAATTTCTATTAATTTAGATAATGTTTTATTTCTTTCTAAAAATTTTGCCTAATTACTGATGTTTGTCAATTTCATGTTTAATATTTGTGTAAATTAGTTATCCATGAATGTTCATTTATATTCCTGAACAACTGGAAAAAGGTTTCTTTGGTTATGTCAATGAACAGTCGTTGTTACTTTCGTAATACTTGTTGTAGTAGAGACTTTGTAATCGCAGATATAACTATAGTGCGCTGTTGAACAATGCTGGTGTCAGACGCCTTCGAATGGCACTCGCACTCATAGTACTTGATGGATAATACTCGCTTGGAAAATAATCTGTATAGTAATCCGAATAGATAAATATTATAGTGAATAGAGTAGAGAATAGCAGTAGGTATAGTAATAGAGGATAGAATAGGAATGGAGATCCGAATAGAAATGAGGATCTGCATAGTAATAGAGGATAGAATAGAAATAGAGATCCGAATAGTAATAGAGGATAGAATAGAAATAGAGATCCGAATAGTAATAGGGGATAGAATAGAAATAGAGATCCGAATAGAAATGAGGATCTGTATAGTAATAGAGGATAGAATAGAAATAGAGATCCGAATAGTAATAGGGGATAGAATAGAAATAGAGATCCGAATAGAAATGAGGATCTGTATAGTAATAGAGGATAGAATAGAAATAGAGATCCGAATAGAAATGAGGATCTGCATAGTAATAGAGGATAGAATAGAAATAGAGATCCGAATAGTAATAGGGGATAGAATAGAAATAGAGATCCGAATAGTAATAGAGGATAGAATAGAAATAGAGATCCGAATAGAAATGAGGATCTGTATAGTAATAGAGGATAGAATAGAAATAGAGATCCGAATAGTAATAGGGGATAGAATAGAAATAGAGATCCGAATAGTAATAGGGGATAGAATAGAAATAGAGATCCGAATAGAAATGAGGATCTGTATAGTAATAGAGGATAGAATAGAAATAGAGATCCGAATAGTAATAGGGGATAGAATAGAAATAGAGATCCGAATAGTAATAGAGGATAGAATAGAAATAGAGATCCGAATAGTAATAGGGGATAGAATAGAAATAGAGATCCGAATAGTAATAGAGGATAGAATAGAAATAGAGATCCGAATAGAAATGAGGATCTGCATAGTAATTGAGGATAGAATAGAAATAGAGATCCGAATAGAAATGAGGATCTGCATAGTAATAGAGGATAGAATAGAAATAGAGATCCGAATAGTAATAGGAGATAGAATAGAAATAGTGATCCGAATAGTAATAGAGGATAGAATAGAAATAGAGATCCGAATAGAAATGAGGATCTGTATAGTAATAGAGGATATAATAGAAATAGAGATCCCTATAATAATAGAGGATAGAATAGAAATAGAGATCCGAATAGTAATAGAGATCCGAATAGTAATAGAGATCCGAATAGTAATAGAGATCCGAATAGTAATAGTGGATAGAATAGAAATAGAGATCCGAATAGTAATAGTGGATAGAATAGAAATAGAGATCCGAATAGTAATAGTGGATAGAATAGAAATAGAGATCCGAATAGTAATAGTGGATAGAATAGAAATAGAGATCCGAATAGTAATAGATGATAGAATAGAAATAGAGATCCGAATAGAAATGAGGATCTGTATAGTAATAGAGGATAGAATAGAAATAGAGGATAGAATAGAAATGAGGATCCGTATAGTAATGGAGGATAGAATAGAAATGGCGATCCGTATAGTAATAGAGGATAGCATAGAAATGAGGGTCTGTATAGTAATGGGGGATAGAATAGAAATGGAGATCAGTTAGACGCCAAGCTCATTCCCATATATACGTTTTCTCTATAGTCACATGGTCTGCTTAATTCAGTAATGGGATCGCCTGTGTTTGCTCACTGGCGATCTGTGTTCAAACTCAAGTGTCAACAGTGACACTTTATTCCTATATAACAGTTTCATTTTTTCTTTATGCAGTTTTGTCACTGAGGGTGACAATCAGAAACTTATAAAAAAAAAAGAAAAGCTTATAAACATTTGAACAATGTGCAAAGGGTTTACTGTTTCTAGTACAAATTGTCAATGTAAATATTAGTGTAGTCAAACTGATATTATAAATTGATCAAATGACTTCTTGTTACTTTTAATGAATATAAGCAAGAACTGATAAAAAGTGAACTGTTGATTGAATTTTAATGATAGAATATTTGTATATAGAACATACTAATTGTTTGCTTAGTATTTCTTTAATATTAATTTCAGTTGCTTTTTATGATAACTACACAGTCATTCTATATCTCTTAGTATACAGTGTAGCTTGGAAGTAATTAAGTTTTCAGCAAGATATGAACTCACATTCTTAATTGTGATAAAAGTATTTGAAGTTAAGATGAAAGAAACACTAGTCAAAAATAATAAACTTCAAGAGCAGTGCATTATTTAATTTTTGAAATCTGACCTTTTTTATTTTCATCAATTGAAATTTGTCACTTCAGTTTTATTTATTTGAAGAATAAATTAAAATAATCTGTTTGCATTTCATGTAAGAAACGAAAAATTATTTAAACTATTTTATTCATATTTGCACTTTGATATTTTTCAATTTCAACAGAGTTTAACTCTAAAAGTACTGCAAAATTCTCTGAAAGATAGAATTGCAACCAAACAGGAATTGATCTCACCAGAGAAACTTAAAAAAAATGTGAGTAATGCCTCAAACATTTTAAAACTGTTTTGAGAAGTTGATGTCTTTGCTTTCACAATTATTTAACTATTGTAATTGGTAGTTTTAGTTGATATGTTTTTAAACTGTTCTTTATAAATTTTTCTATTCAGTAAATATTTTTCCATTAAAAAAAAATTGTGAGTTGCAATGTCTTCCTCTTTCCTTTGTTGTCAGTTTATTTCTGCAATGTCTTTGTTGCATATACTTTTGGCAATTCAACAATATTTACATTATATTAACATAGAGATTTTGACTTCAGTTAATTATTTTAAAACTGTTAACATGAATTTTTTGTTAGGTGAGCTTAATTTTCACCATTTTGTTCAAGTTGTTGTCATTTATCTGCTAAGACATAAACATGAGGACATTTTAATTTTTGTTAAAGCTAATGTGGGTCAGTAAAATATGAGGTTTTTTTTTTTTTAATTACAACAGATGAAATGGTAGAGGCATACAAAGTATGCCAAAATGAATACAAAACTCAGAGGACTCCAAACTTAGTCTTCCAATTTTCTGTTGTGGTATGCCATCTTTAAACAAAGTCATGTATACCAACCTTATAGAAGTTTCTTGGCTGATTTTATCATTTTTGCCTGAACATCATTGGTCAATTACTGTTCTCTGAGTGCTTCCGGCTTGGGCCCAAACATATAAAAGTCTGAGGGTTCTAAGTCAGTACTCCACAATCTCTTTGCTAGCAACCACCCTATATGCCTTCATACAGTCTATTAGCATTCTGAGAATGAATTTTGCACAGACATTTGAGTAGCCAAGAGACTGCACGAAAACTATAGGCACTTACATATCTCTGTAAATATTAGAGAGCAATTCACCAGGCTTTCACTGAGTTTTGCAATAGTGATACTTCTGTCAACTGTAATGAGGACATCAGCCTGGTTGGCTTTATTCTCATTGACAGCAGCAGTTGAACTGCCATTGTGGAGCCTATCACTAAGGTCAGTTCCTTCTTTCTCTCTAGGATTACCATTCATTCTACTGAATAACCTCCTTACAGTGCTTACATCAAGTGCAGTCTTTCTATAAATATTTACTAACATTCTGTGAATGTTTGTAACAATTTCTGTTTGTAGAAATAGAAATTCTATGACAGTTCTTTGTTTTCACATGTGTGCAGAGGGGAAAACATTTTAAAAAGGTTTTATGGATAAGAAATAGAAGATAACTCCAGAATTTCTTCCAATGAATTTCTAGACTTTCTATGGCTTATAGGTTAAAAATGACCCAGTAATACTTGAATTTAATTTGGTATCATTTTTTTGATGTTCTTAGTTTTTAATATTACTAAATTAATAAGATTACACAAAAGTAAGTATTTTAATTAAAGAAGATTTTTTTTTTTTTTTTGTTGAATTGTTCTCTAATTTTTACTTGCTGTCTGTTTATTTGACATTTCCAGCTGCTGGATCATATATTTACTGGATTCAGGGATGTTACTGGCCTTTTTGGATACCATGTTCTCAGGGAAGGGTAGGTACTATTTTCTAATTTGCTCTCCTATTGGCTGCATACATTTTGTCTGAATTAAAATCCATTTGTAAATGTCTAATTGTTATGTAGTTTAAACTGAAAAAGGATGATGACACATTTTTAGTTTGATATTGAAAGCATTTAATTACCAAATCTCTTGTCTAACTTACTTCTGGCCTATCTTTATCTGAAAAAGGAATTTTTAATATCATTGGATAAAAAAATGAAATATAGGATTTAAAAAAAAAAAATGAGTTTCATAAATACATAATTAAATACTTATAGTTTTGGAAATTAATTCAACTAGTAACTAAAACCACGATTTATTTGTAATTAGTATGTGTGTGAAGATGCAATTAACACAGAAAAGCAACAAGAAACTGGGTTGAGTTGGTAGCAATAAAACAAGTATTTTTTTCTTTCTGTACTCTATCCATTTGTAACGAATAATCGGATCACCTGAAGGGTGATGATAGTCCATTGGAACTAATTGCTGATGGATATTTGTATATCTTCCTCCTTTAGTCAGATTGGTTTTGGGTCTGTGTATGGATAATGCGTCTGAAATGCATCATTTGAGAAGGTACTGTACTACAAGGTTGATTGATTCAGCCAAAGTTGTTGTGGTTTACATGGGCTGACAGGATGGCTAGAGGCTTTGTTGGATATTTTAGAATTGTTTGAAATATCAGGTGGGTTTGGTGTTAGAATGTTGTTTAATGATTAATGTGACCAATAGACACACTCTGGCCACCTTGAGAATTAATTGCGACACTTGATACATGAACGTGTTATCTTTTCCATCCATACTGTATACCATCAGACGTCTACTCTAGGAAGGAGCAGGGTGAGAAATTGTTGCTGGATTAGACCACTGATGCTCAAGGTTTAAATTTTGGAGAACAATATCGCCTTGTTGGAGTTCTGATAGATGTTGAGCTCCATGGCCCCTGTTAAAGTATTTCTTATGAGCTGTCTTTACTTTAGCATTATATTATCTAATCACATTTTTTCAAATCTGCTGCAGTTTAATGTTGAGCCACAATATTGGTTCAATCATTCATTGTCAGCATCCAAAAGCAAGTTTGACTGGACTTAGTCCTGTAGGTGTTGTTGCTGTTACACACGAACACAACCAAAAATGGGTCTTTTTGTTGACATATGCTATAAGTAGTTTCTACAGCTCTCTCTGCTTTTCCATTTGCCTCTGAAATGTACAGTTTACTAGTAACATGGACAAACTTTCAGGTATCTGCTAATTCTTTAAACTCAGTTGATGCAGCTGTTGGGTGTTGTCAGCGATGAATATTACAGGAAGACCTTGAAGTGCAATGTTATTTTTCAAACTCCCAATAATATTGGCTGTGTTAATATTTGGAAGTCAAGATCTCTTGAGAAATAATCTATTAGCACAAAGTAATATTCTCCTTTAAATTTGCATGTCTGCTCCTACCATTTGCAATGGACCTTTAGGTAAAGGGGTTGGTTTCAGAGTCTTTTTCTCATGGTTTGGCCTCCTTTCCTCACACTATAAACCGTCTCTCCTTCCATAGTAAATGTTTTTGTTGATGGCAGCTTACCACACTAAAGATTTTGTATGATGTTGGCATTTAGTCATGCCCTGATACCCACTGTGAATAGCTTCTAAAATCTCATTTCACTTTTGGTCTAAATGATGATTTGACTACCTTTAAGAAGTAAGATTTTATAAACACTTAGTTCATGTTTTTCTCCACAGAGTTTGTGCATATCCATGTTCAACTGTTTTTTATAGGTACTTTTGTGTACTTGGTAGCTTGTTTTAGGATCCTAGTTAGCAGACAGCATCACTATTTCTGTTAGACGTTTGTCAGTGACTGACCATGTTATCCAGACTAGGTCAATTACTGTTTTGTCAACTGGAAAACTTGCTCATTTTTTTATCCCCTTTCAGTAGATTTCTTGATAGTGTATTCAGTAAGTATTGGTTTCTTTCCTGAAGAAAAAAAACATTTAAAGCACAATAGCTTCATAAGTAATCTGGCATCAGAGAGGTACCTCATGGAATAAAGGGTTTGTGACCAGTTTTGAGGGTAAAAGAATCTTTCAAACTTTTTGCAAACCTACACTTTTCAATTTGAGTGTAACATCGTTCTGTCAGCAGTAGCATTTGTGAACAGTGGGCCACATTACATTATTTTTATTTTATTCATATTTTTTTTTATTCATATTTTTTTTTATTCATATTTTTTTTTTGTAAGAGAACTCTTGATTTCTTAACTGCTTGAATCTGAATTGACAATTGAATTTAACTGTTGGTTCTTTACTTAGCTCTCACTTTGGAAAAGGCTATAGTTTGTCTATTTTTACAATGTCATCTAGTGTTTAATTTCTAACAGTTCTGATTTATCATTGATTAATTTTAGTGCATCTGACTTTAATTTATTTAAAATCCTGTTGAATTGTTTCTTGTTTGTAGTATCATCTTTGTTGACGACTAGTATGTTATCAAAGTAGATGACACCTTTTTCATTTTTGAGAATTTCTTCTATATAGTGTTAGATTTTCTGCAGTTGATGCTATCCAAAATGAAAGTCTTTTGTTACAATATCAGTCAAAATGGCCAATAAAAGTTTTTACCTTTTGCAGAGTCACTTTCAAGTAGAATTTGCCAAAATCTTTAAATGGCATGAAGTTTACTGAAGAATTTACCCCTTTTAATTTACGAGGGATGCTATCATGTATTGGAATTATATACTGTTCTTGTTTTACAATTTCATTCAGGTGTTTGAAGTTTATACAAATCGTAATGTGGCTATTCTTTTTCCGGACTGATACCATGGGTGTATACTAGTCTGTTGGGTCAGTAATTATTTCAATTACCCCAGTTTTTGTATTCATTCCAGCTCTATTTTTACCTTCTCCAACAATTGTATAGTTATTCTGGACACTGTAATGAGAATGTAAGGTTTTGCAACATCTTTCAATACAATTTTGATTGTCTGACATTAAACAGAGTTTTCATCAAGATACTGAAAAACTGTTTTTTATTTGTCCAGCATTTCTACTCTTCATACTAGCTCCAAACTACATTCCAATTCAGATGTAAATGCAAAAAAAAATAAAAAAAAAATAACAAAATTAATATTTTTAATGAAATTACTTTATAAGCATGAATTTTGACTGACATGGTAAAATGTCCACAGTACTTCATAGCATCCACTGATGATCTAAGTTTAGCTGTTGTTGGGCTTATTGAGGGTTTAGATTTAATTTTTTTTCTATTCTCAAAGATGTCACCGTCATGCCAGTGTCACTTTTAAATTGAGAATTACATCCACAAAGGTCCAATTTAATATACTACAATGGGTCAATGGTAAGAACGTAATCAAGGAAATATGTACTTCCTCCTCCTCATCTACATTGTTAATTATGTCTATAATCTTACTGTGGCAAACAATAGGAAAATGGCTCCACTTACTGCAGATGTAATAGTATCTTTCTGGCAGAACAGTCTATTGTTTTTCTATCTGGTTCTCTGCCACATTGATTGTAATCATTTTCCCAACCTCTGCGCTATTATTATGGGAGGTTGGTGTAGAAACTCTCACACTCTGCTAAAAAATGGTGTTTTAATTTTGGAAGCATCTTACATTGCATCAAGAATTAAAAGCTGTTGCTCTGACATTGCCATTTTTACTTTCTCACACTGGCAAGCAATTTCTATTGTGGTTTGTCGATCAGGCTGGAGTTGGAGTTTTTTCTGACAACTCCCTGTCTTTCAATCCCACTTTCCTAGTTTGACTCGTTGAACATTCCTTTATTTGGAAAGCCTTCGTATTTGGTCAGGTCATACAGTACACGAATGTACATTTTTCCCTATTTTTTTTGTTTTGGTTGTTGACTACATTGGTGAAACACTCTGCTCTTTTGTGAGTTATGGTTACTTTAAGAGTAAAATTTCTACTAAATATGATGCTATTGAATATGATTTCTGTTGGAGCAAGTCCCTTACATATTTTGAAAGTGCTATTTATTTGCTTGGCTTCAGCACCCATAGAATAAATAAGAACTCTAACCTGAACCTCAAAGCTTTCATTATTTGATTTTGTGACAATCTGGTATTGAAGAAAACATTGTCTCCATGAAGGCCATAGTTTTGAATTCATTTGTGGCTTAAATAGCATTCTTTGTTTCTTTTAAATCTCACTGTAATATGTCCGCATTTGGAAAAACTCAATTAACTTAGAAAAACAACAAGAGACGAGATTGAATTGGTAACAATAAAACAACTGATATTACATTTTTAACGGATAATGTTATTGATCAAAGGATATTGATGACAATCCATTGGATCTAATTGCCAATGCCTGTTTCTAAAATACATTACAACCTGGATGCTTTTCCTAAATATCCTGTTTACAGCTAATTACATTGGTTGAAAAGAAAAATATCAAAATGTTAAAAAATAACTAAACTTCTTGCTTTGTTATTCTAACACTTTCGCCCCACCCCCTCAACCTCCGACGTCTTACTCTCTGGGTGTCTACTCGGTCCTAAACAAACTTAAGGGAGTGGCCATAGGTCCCCTGAGTATCCGTAGTTTATTCGACCGGTCCACTGGTTTAATCCTGCTTCCTGCCCACGTTGTGATTTGTTTGATCCAGAAAGCAGAAGTGATGTTCATCCATGCATGGTCGACTGAAGATGTAGACACGGCTGGAGAGTCTGTGCTAAGAAATTTAAAATGCAGCAAAAAAAGAATTAATATCTGCAGAAAGCCGGACAAACAACTATTCAATGGTTGAATTGTTAATGTATTTTATATAGCAGAAAAGAATAGTATAGAAAAGAAATGGGTTACAAAAAAGAAAAAGTATTTGATGTAAAAACTCATACACTGGATTCTAGACACAGAGAAAGAGAGAGAGAGTGTTGTGATTAACTTGTTGTTAAATCATCTCAGAACAATTTACAACTCTTGCAATAGAGGGATAATATTTTTGTGCGGGGCTTAAAGTTTATAGTGGCGTTCCACCTCAGCAGTAGTAACAGTCGTAGTAATATTTGTGGTATCAGAAGCAGTGGTACTTATATCAAGAGTATATGTTAGTGGACACCTCGTTCCAATCTCTGACGTCACTTCCTCTCCTCCTCGACTCTATACTATCTTTAGCCCAACTCTTACCCAGGCTAATTCTCTTCTCCAATCTCGGCAAGAATTTTCTCCCGTCTTTCACTTTCTCAGCATAACTACGCGTTTATATAGAAGAACTTGGCTGGTCATAACCGACCCTTGGCTCTACTACTTCGCATGCAATTATCACGGGGTTCTGTCTGCTTCAACCAAAATCATGTGAATTCCAAAGTTTCTTATAGCTTACTAAGCTCTATTTCAATTTTTAATCGATAAAAATTATTTCGACCATTTCCATTGTCTTCTAATGACCCAGATTCCATTGGATACAACTTCTGCCCTAGATCAGATTTCCCATCAGTAAACAAAATGCTCTGATCTAATTTTGCTACTCAGATCTACTCCAATTTCAATAAAAAAAATATGTGTGTGTGTGTGTTTCCTAGACTCTCTCTCTGTCACATTATTAAATTTCAAGAAATATTGGATAGAAACAATTTTTTTGTGAGAAATGAAGATCGGGCCATAATTTTGTCTGTTTTATAAAATTCAAGTGGTCATTAGTTGTCAAGTGAAATAAAATCATTAAATTAATTTTATATCTTTTTTATGAAAATTTACATTGTAAGAAATAAATTTAGATATTCTCTGAATTTTTAAAAAACTGACATTATGTCTAATTTGCCCCTATAACTTCATTTAGTTTTTTTTTTTTTGTTAACAAGGCCCAAAGAATCTGGGAAAAGCATTGGTATATTCTGTAGATATGTAAGTCATAAAAAGATTCTACAAGAAACTCTGTTAAAATGAAATCTCAAAGATGTAGGTACTGCCTAAATGCTACCTCCATCAGTCATGCTACTTGTCTCCGCCATTATGAAATAATTTTTCAATAGTGACCAAGTTAAGAATCTTGGCATTTGTATCAGGAATAAATAAAGAACAAAGTTAAGCAATGTAAACCTTCCTGAAGTCACAGGCTCTACTAATCTAGAATTTATTTCTCACATTGTTTGGTTTTTAAGTTTGTTTCTAAATAGCTGTATTGATAAGGACACAATGATATTTATACATTAATCATGCAATAATCTTTTCCTGTTATCAGTTAACATTATTACTTTGTTACCTAAGTAATGATGATGCAAAATTAAATTGCTTATAAGTTCTTTCTCTATCTAATCAGTAAATTTTCTATTTGATTTGGTAAATAAATTACTCCCTATTGGATAGACTTGGGGTTACAATTGACAGAGTTAACTCCCCCTGGAACTCGTAAATCGTGATTGTATATCCACCATAATATTCAAAGCAGAAATCATTTTAAGATGTTTTTTTTTCTTCTGCATTATCACAATTATTTAGTTTGGCTTCTCAGAACAAAAGATATTCTGTTCTGACTTATATTACAATTTATATCATATTTTTAAATTTGATTCCTTTTGCAGTGTTTTTATAAAATAAGGACTAAGAAAAAATGGTTTACGATAAAAAAAATATAACATAAACATTTCATCTTTTTCTAGTTTTTAAGTATTTCACTATCATAAAATCGTTAGCATAATTAATTTTATTCAAGGTTTTGTGTCGGCTTGGCTATAAAAACATCCTAATTCAAAATTTATCTTCTCTCTTACAAAATAATGTGGCAAGAAGTGACAAAGTCACATTTGAAATTTAAAAAAAAACATTTAGTTTAAGCAAATTGAAAGTTTTTCATAAGATATTATCTGTAGAGCACTTGGTTACTTATCCTAGATGAATATCGTAATTTTGCTTATTCCTGCCATAATTTTACAACAGATTTTACTAACATTTTACCTATCTTTTGACACTGAAACAACATCATGAAGAAGTAATGATTTCCTAAGTGAGTTAAATATAACAATGATAGACACTTTTATGCTAAGTTTCAAATCTGAATCTTAAATGTCAAAGTCGTTAACTTGGTCCATTCAAGTGTTTATAAAAAAAGAAAAATACTTAATGAGCTACAATTTTATAATAAAAAGTAGTGTAATGAGCAGTAAAATATAGAAGCATTTTTCATTTGACTAAAAGATTTTACAATTGTTTTTCAGAATATTTTTTGAATGTTTTTGTATATATCATAGATATATTCTTAATACATTTTGCTACTAAATTGACTGTAGAATGTAGTTGCAGTGAAAGGTCTTTCTAAAGAGGGTTGGAATATTTTTCAGCACAAAGTGACGTGTGAAGCAATTTGGCAGAAAATACAAAACTGCTGTTTGCATCAAATTAGAAACAAAATTTCAAGAATAAACTACAAAATGTTGTTTGTGTTCTCAGTGTATATTAATGTATGTCAAGCATCCTAACTTAGAGCTGGCTAAGAAATCAAACTTAACTATTAATGATTCAACATTCACTGTTATTCAATAAAAATATTTTCTAATTATTAAATTTAACTTTGTCAGGATCACTTCCAGTCAGGATTGAACTCATTACTTGAGATGAGCTTGTTAACCATTACATGCTCGAATTCACAATGTCATAAAGAAATATTATGGCAACAGAGAAATGAAATAATTTTCAGGGAAAATATATTTAGATATTGTTCATGAAAAAAAAATTGATTCTAAATTATTATACAAAAGATAGTTGTAGGATATATAAATATAAGTCTTCTGTACACAAAAACTTATTTAATATTATGAGAAAGAATTTTACTGCCATAAAATAAAAAAAAAAACTTTAAGCAACTTTTGAGTTAGTGACAGTCACAGATTTTATGAGTATAAAGAGAATAAAAGGGAATAAAACCTTTGCCAATTTGTAAATATTTTTGTTTAATTTTTAAAATATCTTTTAAGAAGAAAACTAGTAAAGCCAACTGTAAAAAATATTTGAAAGAAAACAATAGAAAGATTATGTCAAGTAATATTTTTAAATGAAAGTATGAATTTGAAACTGCCTTAAATATTTTGGAATTGTAGATAGTTAACTTTCAACTGGTGTCATCATGTTTGGCTTTTCTGATTACAGGTTATATGTGTATCTGCAAAGGGGATAATTTTTATTACAGAAGGCATGTTTGAATGATTGAAGACTTGTTAGTCAAGATGATCCTATGACTGTTTATATATTTTCTTTCATTTGGTGAGTAAAAACAATTTTATGGGTAAGAATAATGATATCCATTTTGTACCTGCTCAGGAAATCTTATGGATAAGGTACTCTTCTGATGTAATTTAAAGATTGAAATATCTTGTTAAACTTAGAAGATCTGTACTGCTCACTCCAACAAGAAATTTTGAAACTTTGTTTGGAGAATAGTTTGTTCTAACCTATATTAGTTCTCAGATCACTAGGGCAAAACTAAATCACAGTTCCACACCATTGGGCACATTGTTATGAATGATGACATTTTGAAATTGACTAATGTTATTGGTAAGTTAAAAAATTAGTTTTGGTCATTTTGGAGGTTTTGTAAGTTCTTGTCATATTTTGAAAATGTTTCGCTAGCTACCCTGCCAAATTAGACAAGTGTTGTTTTGTCTTTACACAAGTCAACCACCAAGAAAGATTGCTTTTTTTTTTTTATTATTTCAAAAATTTTTGGCAGTTCATTTAATATTAATAATAATAATAAGGGTGTGCTCAACATACCTGGATACCTGTTATTAAATGATTGAATTGTATGTTTTGGAATATTGTATTCAACCATTGTTAGTGAAATGTGAGGATATTTTTGCAGAGTTTTTTGCTCAATTAAAGTATATCCATCTTTGTATCATTTACATTGATTTTGATTATGGCATTACTTTTCTACGATTCATAATCTCTTTATTCTTATTAAATAAAGCTTTTGCTTTTTTTACTTTAAGTTTGAAATCTTTTATTTTAAGTTTTTTGTGCAAAATGGAATATTTTATTAAAATTTGGGTCAGATTTTCCAGTGAATTTTTTCTGCCTTATTACAACATGAAAAGTTATTTTAAAAAATTATCAGTATTTGTCATGTAATGGAATAACCTGTCACCCCCCCATGAGTAACTCACTACTGGATTGACGACCTTGTGCATAACTGTTATCTTTATTCTTATTGTTCTGGTTTTAACAATAAACCTTTACTTATTTTATCTACCGCGTTTTTCAAGTATATATTCCTATTAGCACAGAATATAATAGTGGCGACGAGAATGAGATAAGTAAAGGTTTATTGTAAAACCAATACAATAAGAATAAAGGTAACAGTTATGCACAAGGTCGTTGCAAGCCAATCCAGTAGTGAGTGCTACTATTGGAAGGTTGGTAGTTCTCACGTAAGTCTGAGTCATACTCAACAGATCCCAGCTAGACTCTGTAGTTCGTTGACTTACAGATACTTATAGGCAGTTACTATCTATAGTGTAGTCACTCATGGGGGTGGCAGGTTATTCCATGACATCAATTTGTTTTTAGTATTATTTATTGGTAAATTTTAGTGCTAAATTTAAAAAAATAAATAAGTAAAACTGAAACTTTAATTAGTCTACATTGTGAAGAGAGATCTTTTGGGTACCATTCATAGATATGTATTGTTTGCTACTTTTCTTTAACATTTTTAAACATTTATATATTACAAGTTTTAAAATACTTATTTTATTCACTAGAATTTATTGGAAATTTCCAAAATGTTAACAAACTTCGCAGCTCTCAACTTAAAACTTATACTATTCTTGACGATACCAATTTTAATGCAACTTTGAATTGCAATTTCAATAGTTTTCAAACAAGTGACATGTTCTTTTGTCTCACTCCATCAATTACTGAGTAAATGATCTTAATTTTTATTTGCTATAGTCTTTTATAGTTTACTTTCAATGCTGAATTTATCATTGTATCTTCTTCCCTATTGCACTGTGTCGACGTTCATCCAGTTTTGTAACCTGTCGCAAATATTTCAATTAGCCTTCAGAAGAATGTATATACTTGTATTATTCTTGCTTTGAACATATGGTTTTACCAGCAGATGTTGGTTAATCTTCTGGGGGAATTGCCAATGAACTTAGCTACATGTATTGTCTTGTTACCAAACAACAATATCTAATTCATGTAATTCTGTAGGATGCCAACTTGGATACACTGTTCCAAGAGAGACAGATACAAGCTTTGCTTATATGTTCAGACTCAAATAATAAGTTGCTGGTGATTCTTCTATGGACTATGTCCCTTCAGGATGTGTGCGATCATGGCTCTCCACTACTGCCTATCTTTCGTAGCTCTTAGGCTTTTTTTTCTTTACACTATCCCTCCCGATCCTTGTTCTATCTTGTTAGGTCGGTTATTTGTTATTACTCCAATGGTACCCCAAAATATAATTGGTTAGAATTAGGGCACTTGCAGACATTTTGATTTTTAACTTGTGTCTAAATTGGAAAAACTAAATTCCTCAAAATATACAATTAGCTTTAGAGTAAATTAATAAAGTGGTAACATTTGCAAACTACATCTTCTGGTCAGTGCAGTTTCTGTTTGCAGGCAGGTGTATACAAGGTTGCATAGTAAATCATGAATCTTCGTCTTCTAAGGCTCAAATAAATAATTACCTTATTGCTTATTGTTGCATGTTGATTAGCCAGTCCTATACATACCCTGAGGGGATAAAGATAATTGGATCCTGTTCTATTCAATTTCAAGCTACCACATATGATTTTATAGAAGAATTTTAAAAATCCTGCTGTAGTGAGTGAAATTTATGAAACTTTTATTTGAAATAATCAAGTACTTTTTGACATAAGTTTCTGTCATATGCGATCTTATGTTTACTTTGAAAGAAACTTTCTTGTTTCATGTATACTTAGAAATTAGTAACTCAATTGGAGTTAACTTAAATTAAAGATATGTAAAATAAAAAAAAATATCTTCAGCTATCAATTGTTATTTATTACCCATTTTCATAATTATTTTAAAAAATGGGGAAGCACTCAAAGACTTTTGTAGGCTTACAGGCATATCAAATTGAAACACTGGCTCTTGTATGATCAATGAATTTAAACAATGTTGAGCCTGGTCAGTACCTACACAGATGACTGCTTGAGAATGCTAGGGGCAGTAATCTTGGTTGTGAGGGTGGTGTAATGGATAATGGCTTGGAATTGGAAAGCTGAGTTCCAATTCCAGTTGATATTGTCACATTCACTTACATGCAAATACTCTTGAGGAAAGTATGAATCCACCTCTTCTCCCCCTAGCTATGGGTTAATTAGTAAAACTTGCATCCGTAAATAATTATCTTTAAAAGAATTCTTATAATCTAAAAATATTTTTTGGCTTTAAAAGGTTGATAAGCCATAAAAAAAAATCAGTTAATTAAAGGCTTTGTAGTTAAATTTATTCTCAGTTGTGATGGTTTTCAAATACTTTATTTGTTAGTAAAAATTATTTTATTTTGTTCAAAAAGACTTTGTCACATTTGGAAGTTCTTATGATGTTAAAACTTTTTTCATTTGATTTTTATCATTTTTTGTAAAGAAAATGAATTTTATAAAGTGGATTATAGATTTAATAATCAGATGAATTGCTATCGAAATAACTATCAAAATTCACTTAATTATATATTTTTCTACCTTGTTTATATTGTTTGTTATATTCACAATGTTGTACTATCCAGCCTTTTCAGCTCTCTGCTATACTCACTAACCTCTTGAAATTATGAACCAAACCCGTTATTCAATTCATAGGAGTAGACTATTTACATCATTCTACATTTCTTTATTTTACATCTTTGTCGCCATACAAGGTGGTTGGAATGTCGAAGTGAACCCTTTATTTTGCTCACTGGGGTAGACTGTTCTAGTTCCACATGCCATGTTTAATGGATGTCAGTTATCTCCTGTTAATTCCCCTCTGATAGTTCTCCACTGCCTTAACCAGGTATTGATCTCACACTCTTTGCGTCCTGTCACTGGATCTAACTAACGCCTTTATCCACTGTGACATGTGTCCTTGAGGACATCTGTGTATGAATTTCTGGGTATTATAAACCTAATATCTTCAGCAACCATTTTTTTTTACCAGTGCTCATATTGCAATTTTTGCTGTTAACATTGCCTGTTTTTTACCAGAGTTCATATTGCAATTTTTGTTGTTATTATCGCTTTTCTCTGGCATTCCTTATTACTGGTTCCCATATTGTATTCATTTCTATGCTTGGTCGGCTCAGGAGATTTAACAACAAAAATTGCAATATGTACATAATACCTCATCTCAGAAATATAGACAGATACTCATGGGAGTAGGTTGTTCTCATTCTGCTATTCCATTCTTAAAGGATCTTACGTCAATTAAGATTCACTTATTTTAATATTCTAAAGGAAAAATTATTTAAAAAAAACGTTTTAATAATGAAACTAGTGTGACTGGAAAAGAATTAAAAAAAAGAAAAAAAAAGAAAAAGAAGTGAATGTTTTCCTTTACCAGAGACACATATTATTGGCCAATGCTTTTTTATGATGGGGAGGAGAAGGTGTTTATAAACTAAGTAAACATGAGTAGAGATAAGATAGAAATAATCAAACTACTAGAAGAGGTCATACTCTGGGTCATAAAATGTTAGGGTGAGTATTATTATCTGACTTTAAACTGTTGAAACTTAAATTGTTGTAATTTACTCTATAATATATTATGTCTCTTTTTCTATAATTTTTTAACTTTAATGCATTGGCAAAATTATTTATTTTGGTCATGTTATTAATGAATATTACTCCAACATTAATTCTTTTGCCATTGGAAAAAAATTAGAAAATCTTTTTTTTTTAAAATTGTATCTACAAAAAAATGCAAGTTTTTGTTTTTTCCTTGGCCCTCTTGATAATTTTAACAGCTAAAAGTTTCAAATAAAAAAAATTGAAAAAAAATTTGTGAATTTTATTTTCTAATGACACTATGAAGATGTGATAAGGAAAAGCCACTTTCAGGTTGAAATATTCTGTTGTGACTGCAGATTTGTTTGAGTGGTAGTTGATGTCAACCATCTGTGGTGCAGGTAGGTGATATATTTACATAGGTGCACTTTACTGCAGTTATTGATTATGCACTTTGCTTTCTTGATCCAGTTTTACTAATATTCATTTATTAGCAACTGAAAAACAACAAAAGATGGTTAAATATGCTTTATGCAAAAGATAATATTTCTCAAGAAAAGAATGTTTTAAGATCCAAGAAAAGATCTTCAAGCACAGTGGAAAAGAATGGAAAATTAACCAATGTCATGTTCTTAGAATTTTCCAATAACCTCTACAGGAATGTCATAAAATATTTATAGAAAGTTATTTGTTATTTAAAACTAATGTGACTACATTTTTAAAAAAAGTTGTTTTTAGGAAAAATTGCATCAGTTGGGTATGACATTGAACTGCTTTCTTGTTCAGTTTTTTGTACATTTGATGTCCATCTATTCTGAGATCTTTAATATCTTTTGTACCTTTTGATAGGTTTTTATGAAAGCTGATATTTACTCTTCTTTCTTCCTTTCTGTTTTCACCTTAAACAATTGAATGTGAAGAAAGCAAGATAATGAGTTTGTTTATAAAGTAGTATTCAGTTTGATAATTAATTTTAGTTGATTCAAAGTCTTGTAAGAGAAGTGTTTTTGTTTTAATTAACTGATTAAGATTAATGAATATATAAAATATTGTGCATATATAATTCAGTGAAGCAAAATAAATGATTAAATTTTTTTTTTATTGAAATCTGCATAAATGATAAATTTATTTCTGTATTATCATGCTGCATTTTCAGTAATAGACTCTTTTCTTTTTCTTTAAAAAGCATGTGTATCAATATAAAAAGCACTTAGTTGGATTAGTAGCATGTTTATTTCTCTAATGTTGTAATTCTACTAAATAGTAGTAAGCCTGAACCTCAACCGTCTTGCTTACATCTTAACTACTGCTGCTAAAGGCTATTGATTGCTTTCTCTTTTTGCAGAAAGCCAAATTGAATCAAGTACAACTTGCTGGTGAATCTGAACAGTGTGTAAAGGCTGTCTCTGCCTACGACTGCTATAAATTAGTGATGTATGGGAAGACCAAGTGCACATGTACTTGCTTTATGATTCACTTTACTTTTCTCAAATTAAGAAAAATTATAGATGTTGAAAATTAGTGAATCAAGAGAAAAATGTTCTATTATTCCGGTAGATGACGGATTTATTAGTCTCCTTTATGGGGCAAGTTGTAGTAGTAATCTAAATAAATAAAAGAACATCCCGTCCTTTCTTTTTTTTTAACCCATGAAATCCTTAGAAATCCCACGAGCTATTTTGATCAGCTTTCACTGCCGTCTTTATAATTTTAAAGCGTTTAAATTTTCAAATTAGGAAGCGGAAAAAAAACCCCAATTTTTATTTGTTTGGGGTCCTTTTTCAACTTGGTTGAAGCGAAATTACAACAAACGATTTAAAAAAAAATAATCTTCTTATCGCTTGCAAGAAAAACCCGTTGCCCATCCCTACTCCGTGGGATTCTTTTCGAAATCAAAAAAAGCATGGTGTGTAGTAAATCGATGATGTGGTCGGTGGAAAATTTTGATTGGTTTGGCTAGGAAACGGAAGGTATGATTCAGAATGCCGTGGTCTGTTAGTTAACCGGGAAGAAAAAAAAACTGGTAGAATTCAAAATAAATAAAAGAAAATCTCTAAAGATTTCAGTTTTCACCTCAAAGATGATTTCATTTTCAACCTTTCATAATTATTCTATTCATTATTTGAAAATTAAAAAAAAGAATGTCTAAAGTGGCCAATGTGTTTCAAGTTGTTAAATTGATTAAAGAAGAAGCCCGACTATATCACCTGGTTGTTACGAGGTTGCTTAGTAGGTACTATAAGTCATCTGCTAGTAGTGTTGTTGAGTGATATGACACAATTTTCTATTATAAACTTGCTTCCTTGTTGCCGGCTGTTGTGCGTGCGTGTGTGTCTGGTGACCAACTCCTTTGTCCCTCAACAATACCCACCAATTCGTAACAGTAACTGAGTAACACTAAAACGAATATTACTACTGCTGCTTAAATAGTGATTAAATACTCTAGTCTACTACTTCTATGATGACCATGGGGTTGTCTGTTTCGAGGAGAAATGTTACCTGCTTGATTATCTGTTAGTCAAGCTGTCTGCTACAAAGGGTTGCAACAGCCACAAAACAGATACTCATTCGTTTATATGCCGCCGACAAGGAGTTAATAAATACTCCCTCAGTGCTACAGTTAATGACGTACATAAGCAAAGGAGGAGGTTAAATAATATAATAAAAAAAAAAGAAAGTGATTGTTTTGCTTGTAAAAAAAAAAAAAAAATAAAAAAAATACGCATTTATTGGCGAATCGTTTCTCTCCTCGATCGTTTAAAGTTTTAAATATCTTCTTGACCTTTCAGGCAGTTTTGTTAAATTCTCTCTCTCTTGCTGCCCTGATCACCAAAACGTGGCACACCACAGGAAAAAAAAATATATATATGAATTCTGTTAGGAAAAGAAAATCTTTCTAGCTGGTCGACTAATGCAGGAGACATTTCCGCGATGAAAATGCATTTTTAATATTATTGTCATTTATTATTTTTATCACTCTAAATAAATGACCTCGTCGTCGTCGTCGTCATCAGCTGGTGGATTTGGATGTCATTTTTCACAAGAACGGTGGGATGTGAAGACTAACTCTTTCTCACGCTAAAATTAACTCACACACAATGAAAATAGATTATTATTGCATTTGTTGACGTTTCTTTATAAATTGATAAACGTCTGTAAATTATCAACGAAGAAGTCAGTTGGGACACCTTGAATTTTTGAAAAGGCTGAACTTTTTTTTTGCACCTAAGCTGATAGATTTGTTTTGAAAGTGCCTCTTTCGTCTTCATTCAAATACCGACATATAAAAAATTAGGAATCAGTTTCGTTAGGAGCAATCTGCTGAGGTTTGTATAATTAAATTAATAATAGCTATCTTTCTAACGTTGTCTGTTAAAAAATAATTACCTTGTGGCTCTTAGATTTTTTTTTTTAATTTAGAAAGAATCTTTCTTAAGCGAAGTGTTTTTGTTTTCTCTTCTTGTTTGACTTTTTACAGTCATTGATTTTGACATTTTGTTGTAGACATGTGTGACTGTGCGTGTATTGACTTGAAACATAAATATATTTTTGCTATATATACATATATACATACACCAATTTCTTTTTTATTTATTCCTTTGCCGCTAAACAGAAAACGTTATTAATTTGTGGTCCTTTGGATCTTCCGTAGGTCACGTGACACAGAAGCCACCATTACCGACCAGAAGTTCTTATTTTTAACACCTTTTAATTGTCGAAATTATTAAACAGCATTTATATTTCATTTTCCCGTTGTTTGCTTCGGAATAAAACTTAAATTGCAATATAATGCTTTTATTTAACTACCAAGTATTAAAAAAAATAGTCTGTAATCACAATGATCATTCATCTTCTGTCAAAGCGCGCAGATTTTCCCCCATGAAATTTCAGTTTTGTTTGTCATACGAAATAATAATAAAAAAAAAATCTGCATGTTCAGTATATATTCACGTATAATAAAATCTAAATTTATTTATGTAAACAAAATAGCGAATATTATTCGTTTTAACTGGATTTAGATATTTTCGTTCGCTTTGAAGGCGGCAAAAGTCATTTTTTTTAAATCTCACATCATCATCATCATCATGGCAATTTATATTCGTTTTCTTTTTAGCTAAACAGTTTTTGTATTTCATCTTAAAAACACAATTTTACACCTTTGAAAACAATGTCAGTAGAAAATCTTGAGTCCTTTTCTTTTATTGTTTTAATCTTTTTCGCTATCAGATTTTTTAAATGAATTATTTTTAAAATTTTATTTCGAGAGGTCCTGAAAAAAAAAGAAAAGAAGAATCAGTTCTTCAGACCAAAACAAGTCGTTGTCATGATGAATGACAAACAACACAAAAACTGTAGATAACTTTTTTCTTACTTTGTAGAACATCATTTTCCTCCTTCTTGTCAAAACAAAATCATGATTTAAAGAAAAAAGAAAAGAAAAATACCATTTCTTTTGAGGTGACCTTCAAGAAACTGACGTAGATGTTTAAAATTATTTTTTTAACCAGTAATAATAATAAGAAAAAAAATGCAAGATTTTTATTTTTCAGTTTGAGTGGAAAAACCGTTTGTTTATTTCTTCTTTGGTTTCATTAAGAATAAAATAACAACAAAAACTGCAGATTTATTAATAATATAATGTTTTGTTATGAATTATTAAACGAAGCCATGCTTTGTCTCTAGAGAATCAATTTCTACCTAAAGTCAAAATCATACGCAGTTAGTCATTTAACCCCAAAATTGTTTATTTTTTTTATCCCAGGAAAGGAAAATTTTTATGCTTATTTTGTTTACACCTACCTTTGAACTTGACGAATATTGTAGCTACTTTTCCTCGTTTCTAAGTAAACTTTACTTTTTACATTTTATTTTAGTTGGATGAACAACAACAGCAAAAATGATTTTAGAAAAAAAAAATTGTGTCTGTTAATCATAAGATTTCAACTTAAGGATAAATTTTATTTCAAAATTTAATCAAAATAATGAACATTTATTATTACTATTCTTTTTTCAATCTGAAATAGTTTGTTTTCATTACATAACATTTTTGCGTAAGAAGGATTTTTAACTAACAATATAATCTCCTCTGCAGTACTCAGTAGCAGATTATGAACATTTTTGACGGTTTTGTTTTGCACATATTTGAAATAATAACATTTTCGAAATCATTCTTTTATTTTTAATTTTTAAATTTGAAAATCAATGGATAAAATTCTGTTTAAACCAAACAAACAAGAAAAACAGTTATGCAATTCTTGTTTTTGTGTACATTATTAAAGTTTAAACTAAAGTGAGATATAAAAAAAAGTATATTGATGAAAGAAAATGTTAAATTTGCAAAACTTTGAAAGAATGAGGCTACACACTACAGTTTAAACAAATTATAAAGCAGAAAATAAAAAGATAATTACTCAAATGGAATTGATGTTTGATAACAAATTGCACGTAATTCTTTTTTTGACAACACTTTATTAAAAGTTCTCTTGGTTGGTAACAGAAATTGCTGCAAGTCACTAGAAAATTGGGTTTAAAAATGTCTTTATTTTATTTTTTAAATATTACAGCTCATAAGAACATTGTGACAATAATGTTTAGCAGGAAGTGCTGACTGTGGTCTGTGTAGTATACAAAGGACTATATCTTGCATGACTGGGTTTTTTAGTTTGACATTATCTGAAAACTTATTTGTCATGGAATAAAGCAGAGTTCATGATATATCATTTATGAGCAATTTAGCTCAAGACAATTTTTTTAACTAATATATATATATATATATATATATATATATATATATATATTATATGTGAAAAGTGTGTGTATATATATATACACTGTTAAAAGTGTGTGTGTGTATATATATATATGTGAAAAGTGTGTATATATATATATATGTGTGTGTGTGTGTGAAAAGTGTGTGTATATATATATGTGTGTGTGTGTGTGTGAAAAGTGTGTGTATATATATATGTGTGTGTGTGTGTGTGTGTGAAAAGTGTGTGTATATATATATGTGTGTGTGTGTGTGTGTGTGAAAAGTGTGTGTATATATATATATGTGTGTGTGTGTGTGAAAAGTGTGTGTATATATATATATGTGTG
>OZ038503.1:6770177-6785177 GCA_964036315.1 Acanthosepion esculentum
ACATTATATATATATATATATATATATATATATATATATATATAGTATATATATGTGAAAAGTGTGTGTACACATTATATATATATATATATATATATAGTATATATATGTGAAAAGTGTGTGTACACATTATATATATATAGTATATATATGTGAAAAGTGTGTGTACACATTATATATATATATAGTATATATATGTGAAAAGTGTGTGTACACATTATATATATATATATATATATAGTATATATATGTGAAAAGTGTGTGTACACACATATATATATATATATATATATATATATATATATATAATGTGTGTGTGTAATATATTATATTATTATTCATATATTATATGCGCAGTACTTATTAGAAAGCGCTCAATATCAGAGATAGAGGCTAACATATTTGGTTGGATTGATGTGAATTTGTCTGAGGATCGCAAAAGCGTGAAACCCAGGGTCACAAACTCACATCAATCCAACCAAATATTATATAATATATATAATATTATATATCTATATATATCAGGCTGATTTTGGCTTGAATACTAGAGTTGTATGTGCATAGTAGCTGGTAATACATATATACCAGTGCACTAATGTCTGATATCATATTGTCGGGTTCTATAATTACAATTCTCACTCACCTTTGGTGTTTGTGGAGGGAATTTTGAACAGCACAATGTACATTTAAAACATTGTTCAACTTGATTTGCTGCCATTCCTGCAACTCGAAGGTAATTTGCTGTTTTAGCTGGATGAAGTGCTTGCTACTCAACATGTTCTGCAAGACGTTCAACAACTTCTCTGGGTGACATGATCACCAGACCTGTTGTCCATTGAACATATATAGATAATAATTGACTTATTCATTTAGTCATCTACAACTCTTGCTCTATTGCATCACCAGAAACATGGAATAATGTATCACAGGATGGTATTTGCCATCTGTTGGATTGTACATATTCATCAGAGTATAGGTCTATGTTAATAGATAACATATTCATATTGGCTATTAGTATTCTTGATACACCTCTTATTTTGAAACTTGTGCATATATTGAAATTTGTAAATGTTATCATTTACTGTAATTCATCTATATTACCTTTATATTTAATATAGAGTAAATTGAAACACTCCTTCAAGTTATTGCAGTTTTACTTTCCGTCTCTATGTGCATGTATGTAAATGCATATGCTTTGAAAATAATACTTCATATTTCATGGAAATTATAACAGATACAGGGAATACAGTAACACTTGGATGGATCAAGTTTTTTGCAAGAAAATACTATTTTTTCACATAGGCAAAAATCATTGGTAATTCTTTTTCAGGATGATTTTCATAGACTAACAGCCGTGAAGGACTGCCTGAAATATGACTTGCCACACACAATTGCCACAGCTGAAACACATTGCCAAATAACTGTCTACTGTTTGGTTTGTTTTTTCTACAAGAATGTATTCATTGACACACCGCCACTTACTTTTATGTCAGACTTATTTTAACGAGACAAAAGATTTGTGTTATTGATGAAGTTCAATTGGTACTGCCATATTGTCAACATCTTCCTCCTATGGGCACTAGATAAAATATGAGGCATGTCCTTTGGAGCAACTCCCTGATGTGTATCTGTATATATATATATATATATATATATATATGCACACACCTAGTTTTTTGTAACTAACTTGAAGCAGAGTAGAAGTTAAAATTGTTAGTGAAATATGAAACCTTTATATTTTGTTGAGAAATCTTTATTAGAATTCTCAGAAAGAAATTATATAACTTTTTTTTTTAATAAGAAAGCAAAATTTGTGAATTTTTGTTAAGAAAGGAGAGAACACTTTTGCGCACAATGCAGTTCACGGTGCGTACTGAACCAGAATCTGTTGCAAGTGTGTTTCCAGTGTCTGTGCTACAACATCCCAGGTTTCCTGCTACAATTAAGCAATACCAAAAACTAAAAAGAGACAAATTTTAACCGATGCACAGGTGCTTTAATGGATTTAGCTTGGAATGTGATATTGGAGAGTTGTGTTTGAATTCCAGTTGAGTTCATTATATTTGCTTAGATGTAGATATTCTCTCTAGCCATGGTTGTCAATCAGTCTAAGAGAAGGACAACTTGGAATTCAAAACTGTATGTGGCTATTGTCAAAACCTGGCACATGGAAGCCACCACTGCTGGGATTATGGTAAAGATACAAACAGCATAATGTTGGATGTGGTCAATGGCAGAATCTAACAGACCAAACTTGTGTCATTCAACTGCATTGATGTCATGCAGATGATCCTTCATACTGGACAATGGATGGAATCTAATTATTCCAAGCCAGACAGAAACTACAGGAACACAGAATAGCACCTCTGTGTCCCCTAATATATACACAACCAAATTCCCTATAACACATGGCGGTGTCCTGATGAACAACCTATTTAGTTTAACCAGGTTTTGAAAATGTTTGTAAATTAATCTATCAGTTATTAAGAATCATTCATTTCTATACTGTATCAACTTTTTTTTTTGTTTTTGGTTTTTTAAACTATTGTATATGTTTTTCTTTTTTTTCTTTCTATAATGCATATTGATTCATTTACAGTCATAGGTGTAATAATTTTCTATAAAAAATACTAGACATTGTTTTTGTATCAGTATACAAAGTTGTTTTAATTGTACAAGTCTCGTGTTCAGTCAACAGAATAAGGTCACTGTCCGTGTAACTATTTTGTATTGTTCAATAACAAAACCACAAATTGCCATTTCACTTTTAAGAGCTCTGTCAACACTTATGGAATAGGATGTGCTTAATAGACATTTTTGTATGCAAATATCTGACCAAATAGAGGAAAAATTGTTTCAAAGAAAGTTTACATTTATAAAATAAATTTAACTGTTAAGGATTTTTTTTTTTTTAATAATTTTCAGTTGAGGCATTTCTATTTTAGTTTGTTTGATTTCTTTGTTTATAAATATAATACTTCATAATTGAGGTTCATAATGATATCACTGCCTTTATGTGAAGCAAAACAGTTTTTCTTAGCTTCTTTTATATTGAAATTTTTTTTATTGGTTTCTTAAATATTATGAAAAAAATATAGAAGAAAGAAAATGGAGTTTGGTAAAATTAGTTATCAACTCTGTTATATAATTTTCTTTTAAGCAAATCCAGTAACTCGGACCTTTTAATTCAGTTCTCATTGGAAAACAATCAGCTGGCTGACTGGATGTACTAATAACTCACACACAGAACATGTTCAAGATGTCTGTATAACACAAGCTGACTTTCACCAGACAATACCATAACTTCAATTATTATTATCATCATCTATCTATACAGTGTAAAGAAAGGCATCAACTGACACCTACAACAGTGTAAAGTCATAAGTGGTGACCCAGGCACCTACCAATAGGAAATGCTCAGCATTGCGCATATCCTTCAAAATGACAGCTACTCTGTAAATATAACATCAGCTTCTGCAGATAAAAATGAAAGGGTTGAGGAGGAGGAGATGTATGGGAAGACTGCCACAGTCTGTCTCTCTAAAGTCGATGGCTTACTGGAAAGGATTCAGAGTATATGTGGCTATGCAACATCAGGGCAATATTCAGAATCAGCTTGACCCGACAGAAAAAACCTCTTCTCTTAAACAAATGCGAATGTGGTCAAGAACTGTATGTATTCCATCCTTTGCAGTTGTCAAAGAAATGAAGCTGGAGGACCATCAAAAGCCAAAATTAGTGGTAAGACAATGCAATCAGGCATGGCTGATCATACATGGAGGAAAAGCTGTAGTCACTAACTCCTGTTGAACAAAGTAAAAACAAAAAAATGCTACATCGTGAAGAGCATTGGAGAGTTAGATATCTAAAAGAATCAGCACCTAGGATATATGGAGTGTGATGGATAAATTGTCATTTAAATTACACAAAAATAAAAATATATCATTTTAACAGATATATTTACGAAAATTATACAAAAATATCTTGAAATAATAAAGAGTAAATTTATTCAAGAAAATCACCATTGGCTTCAACCATGGCTTACAGATGACTTCAGAATCTCCTGCAACTCTTTTGGACAGTCTCCATGTTTAATTTGGCAAATGCTGTCATAATCCTTGCCTTCAATTCATCTTTGGTATTACAAGGTGTTACATGGAGTTTTGTTGGTCTTGCTCAATTATGCCCCACAGATAATAATCAAGGGAGTTGCAGTCTGGGGAGTTAGATGGCCAGATGTAAGGAGTGATGTGGTCACAGAAATTGTCTGACAGTCATGACTGGGTTCTGTTGTCAGACATTGGGTCTTCCAGCTGCCACTCTCTTGACCCAAGGTCGTACTACTTCCTCAAGGCACTTGATGTAGGCCTTCATATTGAGTCTGAGGCCCTCACCAAAAAATTTGGGAGTTCTTTTCTTATCAGAGTGAGTTTTCCAAGCTGCTGTACCTTCGCAATCACCGTTAGACTCATCCAATTCTTCCTGAATCCTCTGCACTGTCCTCAGATTGATACCCAAACACTCTGAAATGTTTGTATTGGAGCTTCTGGCATGAATGCCAAGCAGTACAGCATGCTGTTTCCAGATTTCTGGCAGAGTGAATAGCGTCATGGTGGCCAACTGACCCTACTAAACTATGTAGTCATCAAAACCAAACAATGCACATGCGTGAAATTAAAAATATAAAATGGTGACAATTTAACCATTGCATCCTGTATAGCATAGAAATAAAAAATATGGGTACCGCTAATGAATAAAGAGAGAGGAATATAAGACTTAAACAGCAACAACAATAAAAAAGAATGTTCAGTGAATGCAGTCAACTGTAACAAGAAGCTGACAGATTAGGATTAAGGCTTCAGGTTCTAGACTCCTGATTGTCTTGGACAATACTCTATTGGATTAAAGTATTGGTTTGGGAATTTGGTGGCATAATAATCAAGCACGATCCTTAGTAGTGCAGACTTAGACTTTGTGGAAACGGTGAACGCTAACTGAACAGTACTAAATAAGCACTAGAACAAGGGTCAGCAACCTATGACATCACCAAGTCCAAACCAATAACTACTACAACGCAAAGAAGATTATTTCTGTTTCAATTTTAATATATACTAAAGTATATTTACTATATATTACTATATAAAATATATCGGATTAAACGTCACATCAGATCTAATGATATGGATAATTCAATTACAAAATTACTTAATGCTATTCTTTACACGATATAAAATATTTACCAGTGTATTACCAGTTAAAATGGGGATCGATAATATATATATATAAGTATATATTACTATATAAAATATATTGTAGAACAGGTATATTGACATTGACTTGTATGAAAATACGTATGCTGTTGGCACAATGAATGATTTTAAAAACCTAAGTTAGCACATAGTAAAAGGTTGTCGACCCCTGCACTGGACCATAGTCTCTTTATAACCATATGTATTACAGAATTTTAATATATACTAAATACACGATATAAAATATTTACCAGTGTATTAGCAGTTAAAATGGGGATCGGCAACCTACGGCACGCGTGCCACACGTAGCACGCCAAGTAATTTCCAATGGCACGCAGCAGCAAATGACCTCACAAAGTCTGAAGCAATAACTACTACAACGGAAAGAAGATATTTAGCCATTTCAAATTTAACGTATACTAAAGTATATCTACTATATATTACTATATGAAATATATTGTAGACCAGATATACTGACCTTGACTTGTATAAAAATATGTATGCTGTTGGCACACCAAATGATTTCAAAAACCCTAAGTTGGCATATAGTTTGCAAAAGGTTGCCGACCCCTACACTAGAAGATATATTTCTAGACGTGGACAGTGGAATGAGGACACTCTCTTTTTGTAGATTAAATAAAGGGATCATTTTGAAATTCCTTGAAAGCTATTTGGATCTGCAAGCACCTGATAAAATGCACAATGACTGAAATGTGATAACAAAAATGTAGACAACTGTCTGAGAGTAAGTAATGTAAAGTTCAGTAAGTCTATTAATATTGGTTATAAATATATTCAAGTACTTATCTTGTTTGGGTTCTTTTATTTGTTTTACGGCATATCAACCTCACTGGGTCATTTAATGCCAACAAATATATATATATATATATATATTTTTTTTTTTTTTTTTTTTTCTGGTAATAATTTTGTTTTGTCAAAAATCTATTTCTGTTAATATTTTTTTCCTCAAAAATGTATAGCTGGTAATATTATTTTTTCAAAAACATATTGCTGGTAATAGTTTTTTTCCTTCAAAGATTTATTTCTAGTAATAATTTTTTACAAAGTATTTCTGGTATTAAAACCTATTTTTACAATTTTATAATGCCTTTTACCTCAGTTTCTGGGTTAACTATTTGTCCATAGCTGGGACCCTAACAGTTACTACCACTCCAGGTCAGGGTGGACCTGGGAACACTAGCAGTTAAGAGGAGTTTCCACGCTCCTCAAAGCCTCCTGATCAGAGGCCTTGATGTTGGATGTAGTTCATCGTCTTACCCTGGATGCGGATGTAGTTTATCGTCATACCCAGGACACACTTATCTTGTTTGATTGTGATGTTTAGTTTTTAATAACCTGTATTTTATAGTGAATCACCTGAAAAGTTTTAAGGATATTTTTTTTTTTTTTTTTTTAATTCTGATATATTAAAAAATCTATATGCTAAATAAATGCCTCTGCTGTTGGGATTCAACTTTTACTGTTCAATATTTAAAGATTCTTTCTCAATTCATCCTCCCTTGTGTCATTCCAGCTAATGGAAAATTCCACATTCTATTTTTTGTTTTTCTCTGCATACTTTGTGACATTTCTCTCGGTAGATTAAAAAAAAAGTCCTGTATCCTGTGTAGATACAAGATTTATTTGCTCTTTTCTCTTTGAGTGGTTTTATTGCTGGCCTCTGTTGACTCAGAAAATTATTTGTCTTCACTATTTAATGTCAAGATTATCAGATAAAATGGCAGAGAACATTAGTTTAAAACCTTTCCTTTGTTTACACTTTGTTCTTTTTGACTGCTATTTATCAAAACCATATTGTAACAAAAACTATGATCCCTTAAAACAAAGAACAAGTATTTTACTAGAAACTGAAGATGGAAATTACTCAGCAAATTTTGCTGGTTTTCTACTTTTTGAACATTTCAATGACATGTTAGAATTTCATTTCAGATAAAAATGTTCTAATTAATAATCCTCTCCCCCCCTTATAAATAATCTAAACATGAAATACGAGTAGGATTGTCTGGTAGAAATAAAATTAATTAAATTTACACTTGGCCTCTTTATACTTTATCATTTGAGATTAATTAATTAATTTGTTACAATGCTTGTAACTTTGTTATCTCTCTCTCTCTATATATATATATGTAATATTCAAAATTTCTTAGCTAAACATATAAAATTTTTACTTGTTTTAAGAAACTAGTAAAAAAAAAAAAAATAAAACCAAAACAAATTTTATGATTTCAAGCTTAGACATTAGAAAATTGTTATTCTCATCCTCAGTCTTAATATTGTTGTGGTCTGAAATTGAACTAAAGATAGACATGGTTTCCTCTTATTGAACAATTTGGTAGATTGATTGTTTTTTATGGTTTATCAACCTGTTGCAGGTTATTTAAAGCCAGAAAATATTTTTAGATTGTAAGACCTTTTTGGGAGATAATAATGATTTAGTGATACAAGTCCTACTAATTAATCTCGGCCATATTAAAAATCTTAACAGATGAAGGTTTTGACAAAGTAAAAGAATTGATCCATCCGCATTGTTACTCTGAATCAAATGTTGCAAATTAATCGTCATTATTTCTTTCTGGTGTAAATGCTTTATTTATAGGTATGAGCAGAGTCATAAGTTTGTCTCAGAAATTTAAAAATATAGATATGCATTCAAAGCTTAGGAACTTAAATATGTTGAACTACCAAAACTTTTTACACTGTTTTTGGTCCCTCCAATTACATTTGAGTCTAATATAATATTGAAGAACTCTCTTCTTGAGCTTTATCCTTATTTTGATTGTGAACATTTTATCCTGTGATTTGATGATTTTTTTTTTTTTTTAAAGCTTATCAACCTTTCGTAGGTTGTTTTAAAGCCAAACATATTTATAGATTCTAAGAATAATTTGTCTACATGTATGCGTTTTTTTTTGTTTTTTTTTAAATGAATAAATATTGTATTAACAATTTTGGAAGAGATAATAATGATTTTCAGATAAAAGTCCTATTTAATCCATAGCTTAGAGGGGCAGAAGAGGTAGATGGATACCTTTCTCAAGTGAATGTAATGACGCCAATGGGAATTGAAACTTAGCTTTCTAATTTCTCATTCCGAGCTATCCATTACACCACCTGCACATCCAAGTGGTCACCCATCTAGATATTAAAGAAGCTCGATGCTGCCTTTACCATCAGAGATTTGACTGACAAGCATTGTATTTGTGACTATTAATATTTGTTTTCATAGCACATTCTGTTCGGTTAGCCAAACAGTTTTTAATAGTTCATAAATCTGAATTTAGTTGCCATAGATTTTTCCTTTTTTCAAAATCATTAATAGATAAATTAAAAAAATGTTTTTAATGAATTTGTTTTACTTTGATTTAATAAAGAGATTAAAAATTAAACCTAATCTCATTAGAAGTGGGGTCTGAAACTAGAAATGAGATTATTACTTGCAATGTCAAAAGGTAAAGGAGAGTTTCTCTCTTTCACTGTTGCAACGTTGAGTATAATTAAAATTGATTTACATAGAAACAAATCTACATTTACAATGTTTTATGTTTATTAAAAAATAATTACCTCAATTTGAATTTAAAGACATAAAATTTAACAGCAGAACTTAAAATAAAACTTCCATATATAATTGATTCTTTTTGAACATGAAAATATCATATATGAACTTATAAAACTTTTTAAGAATGCTTCTCCACTGAGTACTATTAAATTTCTGTTAAATAAATTTATGAAAAGTGAATTTTTCTCACTAAAACTTGAAACAGTGTTTGCAATAAGTAATTGATAAAAATGAAGTGTTTTAATTTTATACTTCTGTAGTCTGACAAGACTTTTTTGGCACAAATAAATGCCAATCACTCCAACTCACAAATCTGTGATTGTAACTTTTAAAAATGCTGCAGTTTTCCAATGAAGTCAAAATGATAAAGACACAACAAAGAGAACTACTTTCTTCTAAGGAGGAAAGATGGATAAAATATTGGGTACTGGTACACCTCATATATTTTGAGTGAATTGTTTTCAATTTTATTTCTATTTTTATACTTCAGCTTAAATACATAAGCAGAAGCATTGAAAAAATTGAATGATTGTTGAAAAAAAAATGTAACATTTTATATTTTGGATCTAAATCATAAATAAAGAAGAATATAGTTCACCAGATCTATTACTGCTTAGATTATAAATGTATTCGATGTATGTCTTTTTTTAACTCATTATGACTCATTATCCTTTTTATCTGTGTATTATACTTTAATGCTCATGATAAAATCCAATATTAATTTATGAAAATTTACAATCTAGGTATTTATAGGTTTATGAATAATCTACTTTTAATTATAGGTTTCTATCTATAACCCATGAATGTTCACTGTAACATTTTCTAAAATTGTATAAAAGTTTTATTTTATCAAATCAAGCAATGATTTCCTGAACCTAGTGTAAGTGAAATAAAAGATGGTTAAGAAGTGAAATCAACCTAAGACTATTTTTTTTTTTTTTAAGAATTACTTGAGAAACTTGTAAAAGTTGCTATTTAAAGTTTAAAAAAAAAAGCAGAAGGCAAAACAAAATCCTGATAATTTTCAAACACAAAGCCATTTTGTAATCTTTTCTTATTTTTTTATTTGACGTTAGAATTGAACCAGTGAGACAATGTGTTCTCTTACTTATACTATAAAGCCACTATTATTATTAGTTAATACATTTTATTAGTTATTTTGGGATTTTTGAATATTTTCAAATGTCTCTTTGTGCAGAAATTGTATCAGAATCTTTATTGGCAATAGAAAGAAAAAAATCCAACTTCTACTCATAATTTCAATGTAAGGAAATTGGATTTAATTCGTAGAATTTGTTACAGCCAGAAAATAACTTTTTATAAACTGTTTGAGAAAAACATATCTTAAGCAGAGAATGAACTGTTGAAATAGGGAATCTTTTTCGTAACAAATGACATCAAAATACTTAAATTCGCTGATTTGTATATGAACTTTAAAATTGCTGTGAACTGTAAAAAGAAATGCAGGAGGCAAAACAGTGAAATTTAGAAAAATAGTTGCAAATTAAGCTGTGTTGCAGAAAGGCTCGAAGTGGCCAATGAATTATTTTCAACTTTAGAAATCACTTTATTTTTTCTTAACTCTTTTTGTTTCAATAACCGGAATCAAATGAAATACACTTTGCAGATTGTCTATATATAGTGATATTTTTATATTTTCTATATTCCATTACATAATTTGAATTGGATACCTGTTCAGAAATCACTGCCAATTCCTCAATTTCAGATGCTTTTTTTAGTATAGCTACTTGATTTCAAAATATCTGTATAAGATACATAGTCTGTCAGCAAGTGTAGATTGACTTTGAAAAAGAATGTACTCTCTTGAAAATCAACAGCCCAAAAGCTTTTAACTTCTGTGACAGGCAGTTGAGAAATAACAGAAAGTAATATATATATATATATATATATATATATATATATATATATATAATTTATTTTTCTTATTCTATTTTCCATTATAGAATAAAAGATTTTATATATGTATATTTAGCAACCTGCCAGTGTATATGACAGGATTTAAAAGTTATTAAGTTTAGATTTTCATTTCAGAACTTTCATTAAAATTTGCTTGTAAGAAGCCCTTCCAAAGAAGACTAAAAGCAAAACAACATTGCTTTAAACAAGTATTTCTTAAATTCATTTAAATACAGTTACATTTATTCTTATTACACTATTATTCTTAATCTGTAACCAGGATTGCTTATCTACTTTTTATAGATTGCTTCATTTGATTAATAACACGTTAACAGCTTAGTCTATCTTCAGCTATAATTATATGTATTCACATCTATATTGTTCCTACATGTATCTTTATAACACAGGCTTAACCAACTTATGAACAAATCAAAGATTCTGTAAACCTAAGTAGAAATGGTTTACTTCACATTTGAGAATAACAAAGTGTAGTAGGTCTATATCTGTACACTTGCTTGAATAGAATATGGTACAAGGTTTGGTTTTAGGTAGGAGTCTCTTGTATACATGAGAATAGAGACAAAAAAAAAACATTTCCTCTTTATGGATACCAAAAATGACAGGGTTTAACCTATGGTCCTTCCCCTAAGGCCAGGTACTGCTTTGTTTGGAGGATGGTCCACTGAATACATTTAGCTTTCTTTTACTCATGATGGAATTCTGACTGGGTCAATAAAGTTTAAAAGATCAAAGTGTTGTACAGGCTTAAACAAACTCTTTTCACAAGCTATATATAAATGCACATGAATGTTTAGTTTTCATTAAATGGCATGTTTACCATTAAATCTCTTTCCCTTCATTCCCACATATGTACTTCTTTTGAGTTTTCCTTTTTTTGTTAGCAAACTCTGAAATCCATAACGTCTATTACCACAAAATGGATTAGTAATTCTTCTGTCTGTTGTTGATGGTTTTTTTTGTTTTAATTAATAATACTTTGAGATTAACTTTAGTATGTAGCTTATTTGTCTTGTCAAATGAATTTTTAACTTGAGTGAAGAGCTAAAAATTCCCAATTTCCTGTGCAGGCATAAGCCTTTTTAATCTGAAAGAAAAAGTTTGCAGTTATATAATTTAAATTTATTTGTGCGTACAGATGTTTGAAGCAGATTAAATAAAATTCATATTTTCAAATTTTGATAGTTTATTTGCATAGAAGTCAAAATTAGAAATGAAATGCAACTAATATGTTCTAGGCATTGTAAAGAGTTGAATCTTATTAAAAAAAAAAAAACATAGTGAAAAAGAGTTGATAATTTGCAGCAATTTATAAACAGATGCCAAATTGTATTTTATGGTCTTCAGAATAATAATTTCTGAGTCTTCAATTACCCACATTTTTATCTCTCGTTCATTTCAGCACTTATCTTAACAAACATATTCTAAAATGAAAGTAATTGAATCTGTGACTGACTTTGAAAAGTTTTAAATCTTCTTTATCATCTTTGTCTTATGATTTTTCAATATATTTGGAAATGTTCACTAAATAGTAAGAGACGAGACGTTTCAAAAATTCTGATACAAAACAATGATTGGTACAACTGTATGATTTGTGTGAAAAATTTTAATAAAATGATTAATATTTGAATGAAATAACATTTGCAAAGGTTAAAAAAAAAAAACTGATATATATATATATATATATATATATAGTTTATGAAAAACTAGGCAATCCATATGGGAAGACCCAATGAGGATAGAATCCAGAGAGCTCAATGTAAATCAGAGCTAATAATATAAATAAAAACAGATCTTGATTGTCTAGTGTCCATTATTATTTTTATTTCTTTGTCGGTAATTTCAGTGTTTTCATTTCAACATTTGGAAATAAATCTGATGATCCACTGTCCTTTAAAAGGGCTGTGGTGAAATAATTTATTATACGGAACCTTAAAGCAATCTGTTTTTATTTAAAATATATATATATATATATTTTAACTGTCTAATATTCCCTTTCTGACCCAACTTCCAACTTTGTAAAATTGTCTGACAGGTGTATTGACACTTGCATGTCAGGCACGTATCTTCTTTAAACATGCTACAACGCCTTCTGTTCATGGTAACCACATAAAAGTTCTTTATTCTTTTTTTTCTTTAAATTTTGGTTTTAAAGTCAATAACAGTGTTAAAATTGTGATATCTAAAATTAAGCTCTGATAAAGACTAAGGCTGTTACATAATTTTATAAGTGAACATTTAGAATTCTAGTCCATTCAGTTGGATATAAATCTTAAATCAACATTTTCAAATGCTAGTCATCTCGAGTTTCAAGAAGAAATATTAACATCTAAGCTACAAGACTTCCAAATATGGCTTTTGTTCTAATTGAGGTAAGCATTTAAAAAAATCTTTGCTGACATTGAAAATATTTTTAAAAAATACTTGTTCACAGATTTTATTTCAGTTACAATTTTATGTTTAATCGAAATATGACAGACGCATTGCACAAGAGAGAAGAATGTATTTTAGTCTTTTGTCCATTATGAGATTCACATGATAGAATGTAAACAATGAACTTGAAATTTCTATCTCATTGCTCTTAAACAACATCCTAATTTAAAAAAGATATACTTCTATAATAATTATTCATTCTACTTTGTAGTTAAAATAATGGATATGTCCAAGAAGGTGGTGAGATAGAAAAACTTTACTAATAATATTTATTGCCAAGGACATAATATAAATGAAAATACATAAGAATAGTAAAATGTTACTGATAGTGCTCGTAAAGTGTCTTTGTATTTTGAGGATTAAATCTATTTGTCAGTATTGTTCAACGCTAGAGATTGGAAAGTGCTTAAGCTTCCAACTTCTGTCCTAAATGCCAAATGAGCATGGAAGGGAAATCTAATTTCAATCTGGAGCAAAGTATTGTCCTTCACATTCACTCCTCTCCCCAGTCCTTTTGAACAGGAGTAGAGGTTTATCCCTCTTTCACTCCCAGTAGCCCTCTTGTGTCTTTATGACATTATTGCCTTTCTTGGGGTGAATTGATTTAAAAAAAAACAAAGACAAAAAAAAGTAATAAAAACAACATTGTTATAAATTTTATAATACCATATAATTATTTATAGATCAGCCAAGTTAGTGTATAAGAGGGTACTGATATATTCTCTACCCAACCCACTCTCCAAAATCTGACTAAATGGACAAACATCAAAAACCTTTCTGCAAACAATTTCATGATTGAACTGAGAACTTATATATAAAACTTTTAATAGTGTGGCGGTGTAGGGTATGGTTGTTTGTTGGTCCTTTCTAAGTTGTTATACATGTTTAACATTTTGAAATCTTATCGACTCAAATAGAATTCATAACATTTGGTTTTCTCCAGTGCAATTTTAAAATTGTGCTCTGTAACAGACACTACTATAAAAAGCATTATTTCCAGTTTTTTCAGGTCAGACATGTTTGTGGTGGTTGTTGTTGTTATAATCCTATTAAAAATGTTAAGTTTCCATGATGTGAAACAGACTTGCTTTATAAATACCAAATAAAATAAAAACACATTCCCCAAACATTGATTCCATTCAAAAACAATGTAAGGGACCCGTTACATTTATGGATGTCATTCAAAAGTAGAAGAAATATAAGGAACACTTTTTCTCAAATCATAAACTAATGCTGAATTATTAAATTGTCATTGTTGATTTTATTTTCTTTACAAAATATTGGAAAGTCACAAATTTTTCAGAATAGCAAGAGTTTGAAATAGCAGTTTAAAAAATTTGTCATTTGTGGTGATATAAATTTTAAAAACTAAATTTGTAATTTGTGACTTTCCTATTGCTATAAGAATTCATTTTAGATTTTATAATCTGCACAAGAAAAGAAATCATGCAAAAGATTTGTGATGTTTTCTTGTAATCTGCACTGTAATGTCAGTTGGGCACCATCTGTGAGAAAAAGAGCACCATGATGTAATTCACTCTGCCAGAAATTTGAGAATGGCATGTTGTACTGCAAGCTCCAATACAAACATTTCAGAGTGTTTGGGTGTTGATCTGAGGATGGTGCAGAGGATTTGGAAAGAGTTGGATGAGTCTAATGGTGATTACAAAGGTGTTTGGAGTGATCACTAATGATGGTGATGTTATGCCTCCATTTATATTCCCACAGCACCTCAAACTCAGCATGGAGGCCTACATCAAGTGCCTTGAGGAAATCGTGCTGCCATGGGTCAAGAGAGTGGCTACT